>PVIC010051120.1:0-12580 GCA_004025085.1 Thryonomys swinderianus
CAGGAGGATTGCTGAGTTCGAGGCTTGCCGGAGCTACATAGTGAGCTCAGGGCCAGCCTGAACTACAAAGCCAGACCCTGTCTCAAAAAAAAAAAAAAAAAAAAAAAAGATACAAAGAGGAGAAACTGGAGGCTCAGAGAGATTAAGCCCTCTTTATCACCTGACTTACAACTAGCAAGCCTGGAATTCAAACCTAGTCCCAAGTCATCAATGTCCCAAATAGCTGCCTTCAAACAACATTATGTGTCTGTTGCTTTTGTTAAGTATTGACAATGAGTACAGGAAGGAAAAAAGAAAAAGAAAGTAAATGGACACAAAAGGCTGATGAATTTTATTGTACTTGGAAAACTAGGAATGATTCTCCCATTCCTATACTTAACTCTGAATGTAGCAGTGTCTGAGCCATGTAGCACTCAACAGTCCAATTATAATATTATTTTTCCATTTAGCTTGTGTGTTATAATCACTTGCATGTTAAAGGAGAGAGGGTGCAAGCTGGGAGAGGAAATCCATGGGTAAGGGCAGCGCCCATTTGGCTCTGATAACAAATGGCATTTGACCCTGGACAAGGTGCAGACCTGGCAGACTCAATCAGTTCCTACCCATGCAAAGGAAGGGTTTCGCCCCTCAGGGCCTGTCTTGAGAGCCAGAAAACATTATATCTCCATGAGGCAGGATGTGGGCCTGTTAATAACAGCTTGCATCTCCCCAGAACAGGCTGGCTCCAAGCGTGTATCCTGAAGCATCCAGCAACATCCCTGTAAAATGTTTCTCCTCTGCACAACTGGAGAGGAAATGGCTACCTGGAGAGTTTTTTTGTTGTTGTTGTAATTTTTTAAAAAAATTGGATTCTTTATTGGTACATTTTATATACAGCTCACAATCACACTCAGCATCGGGGAATTTGTACCAGTATATGACAGAAGTGAATTCTTATTTTTACCCATATCCCTACCCACCCACAACACCCCACCCCTTATATACATGCTATCTCTTTTTCTTTCCAAATCATATTTATTCCTTCCTCTCATTATGTTCCTCTACCACATACTCTTTGAATATTTCCTATTTTACAAAATTTATCATATATTCTAGAACTCATTTACATCTATAGGTTCTCATATTAGAGAAAAGATACAGTATTTACATATCTGTGATCTATTTATTTCACTTATTAGTGTGTCCTCAAGGTGTATCCATTTGCTCATAAATGAATGAAACTTGTCATTCTTTATGGCAGAGTAATACTCCATTTTATTTTAAAAAACACCTCTTGGGCTGGGGATTTAGCTCAAGTGGTACCTTTGGGTATATTCCTAGCAGGGGAATAACAGGGTCAAATGGGACTTCTAATCCTAGTTTTCTGAGGCATCTCCACACTGATCTACTATGAACACGGATGCACATATGTCTTTACAATATGATTCTTTTAATTCCTTCGAGTATTTTCCTAGCAGGGGAATAGCAGGGACAAATACAACTTCTAATCCTAGTTTTCTGAGGAATCTCCACACTGATCTCCACAATGGTTGCACAAGTCTATAATCCCACCAACAGTGGAGAAGGGTTCCTTTCTCCCTGCAGCCTTGCCAGCATTTATTGCTGGTTGATTTCACAATAGCAGCCATTCTTTGTGGAGTGAGATGAAATCTCAGTGTTGTTTTCATCTGCATCTCTCAAATGACCAGTGATGTTGAACATTTCTTCATATGCGTCTTGGCTGTTTTTACTTCTGCCTCTGAGAAGTGCCTGTTCCTTTCAGAAGCCCATTTATGAATTGGGTCGTTAAACTTGGGGGGACTGATTTGTTGAAGTTCTTTATATATTCTAGATAGTAGCCCTTTGTCTAACAAACAGCTTGTAAAGACTTTTTTCCCTGTGTTGTTGGTTGTGTTTTAGCTGTGCCAGTGGTTTCTTTTGCTGTGCAGAAGCTTTTTAGTAGGATGAGAGCCCATTTGTTGATTCTTTCTGCTAGTTCTCTTGTTATAGAGGTTTTGTTCATAAAGTCTCTCCCTAAAGAGTTCTACCTAACCTGTTTTGCAGCAAGTCTAGCGTTTCTGTTTTAATGTTTAAGTCTTGAATTCATTGTGATTTTAGTTTAGTACATGGTGAAAGAGATAGGGCTAGCTTCAGTTTTTGGCAGGTTAAAGCCCAGTTTTTCCAGCACCGTTTGTTAGAGAGGCTGTCTTTTCTCCATTGAGGATGTTTGGTTCCTTTGTCAAAGATAAGGTGGCTCAGGGCCGGAGATTTAGCTCAGTGGTTCCAGTGCCTGCCTCGCAAGCGCAAGGCCCTGAGTTCGATCCCAGTAACCACATACAATGCTGGGCGTGGTGACTCACGCCCACCAACCATCAATACCACATACCACAATGCTGGGCGTGGTGGTTCACGCCTGTAATCCCAGCACTCGGGAGGCAGAGGAAGGAGGATTGCTGAGTTCCAGGTTTGCCTGGGCTACACAGTGGGCTGAGGGCCAGCCTGAACTACAAAGCAAGACCCTGTCTCAAAAAAAAAAGAAAAGAAAAGAAAAGATAAGGTGGCTCAGTGTATCTGTATCTTCTAATCTATTCCACTGGTCCTTGGGTCTGTTACTTTGTCAGTGACATGCAGTTTTTATCAGAGTGGCTTTATAGCACAGTTTTAAGTTGGGGATCGTAATACCCCCTGCCATGTCCTGTTTGCTTAGAATTGATTTTGCTATTCTAGGTCTCTTGTCATTCCAGATGAATTTTGAAAGGCAATAGTTGAGCTAGTATCAAAAGCCCAAAAGTCTGGCTTTCAGGTTCAACCTGAACCCAGCCCCACTGCCTTGGGCCTGATCCCAGCCAGCATCAATCACTTCCTGCCTGCTTGGTCTCAAGATTTCACAGCTGGTTTTCTGCTTTCTTTCCCTGCTCCCTCCATACCACGCTCACCCCAAAGCCGGACTGATCTGAAAATCTAATCACAGTACTTTCCTGCCTCAAACCCTGGGCTCTGCGGATACCCACTACTCTAACATAAAAAGCAGTACCTTCCCACAGCCTATCCTCTCCCCTCTCTTCTCCTCTTCTCCTGTCCTCTGTCCTTCTTGCCTGCCCTGTGGCAGCCACACTAGCTGCCTGGCTCCCTCCTTTTCCAGAGTTTTTGGACAGCTTCTCTCCATCCTGTTCCTAAATGACCCCTCCTGACCCCTCAGGTCTCTGTGGTATATTAGCAGGGGAGAGAGCAGAAGACTAAATGCTGGGCCCATAAAACAAGAGTGTGTGAAAGATGGATGCAGACCTTAAAAAGACATAAATGTTTAAAATTAAAAATAATGCTGATCACGCTGAATGACCTGTGTCAAGTTTTCTGATTGCCTCTGTTCTTAGATTCCTCATCCTAAAAAGAGAAAAACAGTACTCTTTTTACAGATGTGCTAAGGATTGACAGGCTATATTCACAGAATTTAGAAAGCGCCTTGAGCACTAGAAAGGAACCACAACATGCCACACTGAATGTGAAATGTCTTCACTGGAGTCAACTCTGACAAAAATCAGACTTGTGATGAATTTTGCAAATGTAACCCACTTACGGCTGCCTTTTAATTATTCATTAAACTTCAGGAGTTATTTATAGCTAAAGCTGAGAATACATCAGCATTAAACGTCTATTTCAACAAGGAGAATCAATGCCATTCGGTTGGCTGGGGCATTTTGGATGAGCTCAGTTTATATTTCAGTTTCGAGAGTACTACTGGGGCTCCGCCCTGACCGCGTCTAGGCCAGCCGGGAGGACAGGCAACAGGAGAGGAACCCGGATGAAGTGTGAGCAGAAGAGGGAAGCCAGACGGCAAGCGCACTTCACAAAAGACGCTCGCTAGTTACCAAGGAAATGAGATTCCAAGCCCAGTGAGACACTCATTTCCTACCACTTCGTGCTGGCAACAATTTTAAAGTTGGACAGTTCCAGATCTGGAGAGGATGCAGAGCGACGGGGGCTCTCTCACCCCGCTGGCAAGCGTCAGTGATATAACCTCTTCGGGGAACAAGGCAGCGAAACCTGGTAAACTTGGACATTCACGTACTTCTGGGCCCGCAGCTCAACTGCCAAGCATTTTCTCAGCAGGGGAAGGGATACAGAAACAAGGATATTCATAGTAGAACGTGCACAAGAGCAAAGATGGAAACAATCTACATGTTTACCAATGATAGATAAATATGGGAGAGCCGTACAAAGGGATATTATGCAGTAGTAAAAATGAAAGGAAGATGATTCTGAAAGAAAATAAAGGAGCATGTATATAGGGGGTGGGGAGTTGTGGGTGGGTAGGGATGTGGGTAAAAATGAGAATTAACTTGTGTCATATACTGGTACAAATTCCCCAATGTTGTGTGTGATTATAAGATGTATATAAAATGTACCAATAAAGAATTCAATTAAAAAAAAATGAAAGGAAGGGCAGGGGACATCCCTCAGGAGGCGAGTCCGTGCTTGGCACCTACAAAGTCCAGTGGGATACCCAACACCACCACCACCAAAAAAAGAGAGAGAAAGAAGAGCTATACAGCGCAAATAAATCCCATGACCATGAAGCTTCCCCTCAGCAAAGTAAGTTTCATAGCATATAAATATGATGTCATTTACATCACGCTGAAAAACAGTCAGGCGTGGTGGTACAGGCCTGCGATCCTGGCACTTAGAGGCTGAGGTGAGGAGGTTCTCTAGGAGTTTAAGGCCAGCCAGGCCCTGTGGTGAATTTAAGTCCAGCCTGAACTACACAGCAGCACCCTGTCTCAAAAAACAAAACACAAGGGCTGGAGATTTAGCTCAGTGGTTCCAGCGCCTGCCTAGCAAGCGGAAGGTCCTGAGTTTGATCCTCAGTAACCACATACAGCAATACTGGGCATGGTGACTAAATGCCCACCAGCAATCAGTACAACATACCACAGTGCCTGACATGGTGGCTCATACTTGTCATCCCAGCACTCAGGAGGCAGAGGCAGGAGGATTGCTGTGAGTTCGAGGCTTGCCTGGGCTACCTAGTGGGCCGGAGATTTAGCTCAGTAGTTCCAGTGCCTGCCTCGCAACTGCAAGGTCCTGAGTTCAATCCCTGGTAACCACATACAATGCTGGGTGTGGTGACTCATGCCCACCAGCCATCAACACCACACACCACAGTGCCGGGCATGGTGGCTCACCCCTGTAATCCTAGCACTTGGGAGGCAGGGGCAGGAGGATTTCTGAGTTGAGGCTTGCCTGGGCTACATAGTGAGCTCAGGGCCAATCTGAACTACAAAGTGAGATCCTGTCTCAAAACAAACAAACACCCCACAAAACAAAAGAAACAAATAAATACAATGAACAAATACATTTAAAAGTATGGAAAGCATTGCCACTTAGTATGTTTGGGAACTCCATGAGGGACAGGAAGCGCTGGACTCAGGAAAGCTATCTCTTACAGTGAGGAAGGGACACATTATTGGAAAGAACATGAGATTATCCAGGGGCTATAAAGATGTTTCTGGTGTGCTGTTTCTTTTTCTTTTCTTTTTAGCACTGGAGACTGAAGGTAGGGTACACTGAACTATGTCCCCAGAACCTCCTCCTTACCCCTCCCCCCCATGTACTGGGACTTGAACTCAGGACCTTGTGCTTGCCAGGTAGGCATAATGCCCTGAGATAAGACCCCCCCCCAGACCTTTTTGTTGTAGTTGTTGTTTTTGAGACAGGGTCTCACTTTGTAGTTCAGGCTGGCTCTGAGCTTACTATGTAGTCCAGGCAAGCCTTGAACTCAGCAATCTTCCTGTCTCTGCTTCTGGAGTGCTGGGATGACAGGCATGAGCCACCACGCCCAGCACTGTGGTATGTGGTATTGATTGCTGGTGGGCGTGAGTCTCCACCCCCAGCACTGTATGTGGTTACCGGGGATCGAACTCAGGACCTTGCGCTTGTGAGGCAGGCGCCGGAACCACTGAGCTAACCCTCCGGCCCCAGACCTTTCTATTTTGAGACAGGGTCTTGTTGAGTTGCTCAGCCTGGCCTCTGACTTGTTGGCGCTCTTCCCGCAGTCTCACAAATAGATGGGATTACAGGCAGGCACCGCCTCACCTGGTTTGTGCTGTATTTATTACTCAAGCAGGACGAGGGGTACGTGGTTGTGTGCCGTGCTGCTGACCGTGAACCTCATTCTGGCTCCCTCACAGGTCCAAGTGGGTTCCCCGGGGTGACTACATTGCCTCTAACACGGACGAGTGCACGGCCACGCTGATGTATGCTGTCAGCCTCAAGCAGTCTGGCACCGTGAACTTCGAGTACTACTACCCAGACTCTAACATCATCTTTGAGTTTTTTGTAAGTCCCTGGCCAAGGGGTGGGAGGGAGATAAAGACCCTCCGAGACTTAGATTCATTGGCAGGAATCAACTCCCAGTGTGGTCCTGCTTGGGAAACTGCCGTTGTTTTCCCTCTGGAGAGATCGGTGGGCAAACGAGCTGAGGCCTCAGGAGGCAGGTGAAAGGACTCTAGGCGGTGGTGGGAGTGGGGTGCAGTGGGACAGAATCTGTGAAGTTTTGAGGGGTTTCTGCCTGTTCAGACATGAGAGGAGCACATGTAAAAGGCTGAGTTGCAAATGATTGCAAATTGCTTCTTTGGTGTCAGCGCCGCGATGTTTCATGTGTGTGTAGCCAGCTCTCACCCCACTTCAAGGCACGTGTGCATGTGTGTGTGTGTGCGCACACGTGTGTCCAGATCAGTCCCAGAGGAAGCTGACAACTCTTCTCACACAAGACAAGCCCTGGTGGGGCGGTGCGGCCTGGGCTAGGGCCTGACTTCTCAGAAGGCTGAGCCTCTTGTCCTGAACTCCTGCTGCCTCAGGTCCAGAATGATCAGTGTCAGCCCAATGTGGACGACTCTCGATGGATGAAGACCACGGAGAAAGGATGGGAGTTCCACAGTGTGAGTGCCACGCCAGCCTCCCCCGGGGCTCCCGCAGGAGGGCAGGGGCCTCTCCGCAAGGAGGACTTCCTCTTGGTCGGCGGTCCCGCTAGCCCGTTCCTGGAGGGCAGGGTCTCAGAGGACAAGGGGGTGCTGGCCCCCAGCTCCTTGAGCACTGGATTATGGGCTTGGGCAGGCTTCTTGCTCTTCAGCACCAACCCAAGCATCAGCAGCTTTCAGTTTGAAGGCCCAGCTCTCTGGAGATGGAGGGGAACCAGCCACCCTCCTGTCAGGCACTTCCTCTCCTCTGTTGGGCATAGCACAAAAGATCCTTGTGGAATATAACAGCGGGAGAGGGCACAGGCAGGCTTTAAGGGGAGATGAGGGAGCTGAGCTAAGGTGGGAAGGGCAAAAAGCAAGCGGGGAGGGGGGATGTCAGACGGCAGCGTGTATTGGGTAAGAAGTTAAACTGGCAGGTTAGCGACTCCATCAACTAGGAACTATCTTTTGTCATTTTTAGGTTGAGCTAAATCAAGGCAATAATGTCCTCTACTGGAGAACCACAGCCTTCTCAGTGTGGTCCAAAGTTTCCAGTCCTGTGCTGGTGAGAAACATCGCCATCACAGGTACCCAGGACAGGGTTGGTCTTTCCATGACTTCCTGGCCTCTTGACTTTGCAGGGAGGGTGGCGGTGAGTCCCCAGGGCCTCTGCATCCAGGCTCAATCCTTGCTGTTCTGCGTGTTCTTCCTTAGGAGTGGCCTACACTTCTGAGTGCTTCCCCTGCAAACCAGGCACATACGCAGCCAAGCAAGGCTCCTCTTTCTGCAAGCTTTGCCCAGCCAACTCATACTCAAACAAAGGAGAAACTTCTTGCCACCCTTGTGACCCTGACAAATATTCAGGTGATGTTTCCGGGGGTAGGAATGTTGTGGGTAGAGGGTGTCAAAACACGAGAAGAAGCCGGGAGGCACAGCTGTCCTTCCGGCCAAGCTGTAGACAGGAAGTCTTACACCCTTCCTTTCTAGACCCTGGAAGATCCTTGCCAGTCCATATCCGCCGCTCACTCCAGAAATAAATCAGTAAATATTTGTCAAGCCTCTCCTATCTTCCAGACCCTATTCCAGGTGCTTAGAATATATCAGCAACAAGCTCCTGTCTTCATGGAATTTACATTCTAGTGGAGGGAAAGGAAACACTAAGCAATAAGAAATGAATGACTTATTCATAATAAATTGTATAATATGTTATATTAGATGGCAAAAAAGTGCCATGGCAAAAAGAAAAAGGAACTCAGAGTTAAAGGGACTGGAAAAATAGGAAAAGATATTGCAATCTTTTTTTTTCCCAAGTAGTAAAATCTGTTTTATTTAATGAAAACCTATATAATTAGAATTATAATTAATAAATACAGATAAAAGATAAATTTATGTGTTTTAATTTATAATAGATTTTGTTTTGTTTTGTTTTTTGAGACAGGGTCTTGCTTTGCAGTTCAGGCTGGCCCTGAGCTCACTATGTAGCCCAGGCAAGCCTCGAACTCAGTAATCCTCCTATCTCTGCCTCCCGAGTGCTGGGATTACAGGCGTGAGCCACCATGCCCGGCTATAATAGATTTTTTTTTTGGAGCCAGGGTCTTACGTGTAGTTGAGGTTGATTTTGAATTCACTACCAGTCTGATAGTCCAAACTGGCCTTGAACTTGCAGCCATCTGTCTGACCCTAACAAGTGCTAAGATTATAGATGTGTACCACTAAGCTCAGCTATAACAGTTATTATGAAAGTTATTATTATTATTTTTTGGCAGTACTGGGGATCAAACTCTGGCCCTTGTGCTTCCAAGGTAGGTGTGGTACCACTTGAGTTAAATCCCTGGCCCCATAAAAGTTGTTTTTAAGAACTATGAGATTTGGGCCAGAGATTTAGCTCTGTGGTTCCAGTACCTGCCTAGCAAGTGCAAAGTCCCTGGTTCAATCCCTATACAACAATACCGGGTGCGGTGGCTCACGCCCGCTGGCAATCAGTACTACATACCACAAATGCCGAACTTAGTGGATCAAGCCTGTCAACTCGGGAGGCAGAGGCAGCAGGCTTGCTGAGTTTGAGGCTTGCCTGGGCTACATAGTGAGCTCAGTGAGACCCTGTCTCAAAAAAAGAAAAAGAAAAAGAACTACAAGGTTGTATTGATGAACACAAACATTAAGCTTTTATTTTTTTTGAAGTGACAAGTAATAGTATATTTTTATGAGGCATAATATGATGTTCCAATATACCATATGTATACTTTGTGGCATGATCAAATCAGGTTAGCAGTATATCCATTTTGATAGAAAGGACTAAAGATGGAAGTTAGGATCTTTTTTAAGATTAAGCATCCAGGGCCGGAGATTTAGCTCAGTGGTTCCGGCACCTGCCTCACAAGCACAAGGTCCTGAGTTCGATCCCCGGAAACCACATACAATGCTGGGTGTGGTGACTCACGCCCACCCGCAATCAATACCACATAGCATAGTGCTGGGTGTGGTGGCTCATGCCTGTAATCCCAGCACTCCGGAGGCAGAGGCAGGAGGACTGCTGAGTTCCAGGCTTGCCTGGGCTACACAGTGAGCTCAGAGCCAGCCTGAACTACAAAGCGAGACCCTGTCTCAAAAAAAAAGATTAAGCATCCATTGAATTGAAAGCAGGGATATATATACATATATATTCTTCCATCTCAGCCTTCCAAATACCTGGGACTGCTGGGCATGGTGGCACATGTCTCTAATCCTGACACTCTGGGGAGCTGAGCCAGGAAGTTCACAAGCAAGTTTGAGCCCCAGCCTGGTCAACTTAGTGAGACTCTGCCTCAAAATTTTAAGAAACTCAAAGGGTCAGTGGTTGTAGTTGAGTGCAAAGTCCCTGGGTTCAATCCCTAGTATGGGGGTACAGGGGAGCTGGGACTATAGGCATGTGCCCCCCACACTGGGATCCAAAGCAGGCATTTCTGAAAAATCCAGATTTCCTTGGAAAACAGCTTGAAACCCACTGCTCTAAGAGAAAACCACTTCCAGGGGCATTTGGAAGTTGCCTATTGATCATAGCCTAGATGTAGTAGCTTCCTAAGACATCTTAATTTTAGAAACAGAATCTATCATTTGAGGAGGTATCACGGGACATCAAGGCTCCAGGGTAAGATGGGCAGCACCAGTGGAGGGTTCTCTGCCAGGCAGACTGTGCCCCCAACAAGTAAGAAGAGACAAGTTTTTCTGTTTGCCCCTTGAAACACTCAAGACTATTCTATTTTCCTTTTTCACACAGAACCATATCAAACCCAGCCCAAACCCATAGCTCAATAGACCTCATGTCCTGTAGACACCCACACCTCACCCAGGTGCTGTTTGCTTAGCCAAGGCCAGCCACTGACCTTGAGAATTGCTTAATTTCTACACTACTTCTAAAACAAAAGACCTATTTATCTACACGGATCTTGCCAAATAATGAGTGTAGTTTTCAGCCAGAACAAGAAAGTATAGATCTTAGAGGAAGTTTTTAGCTATCAGTCTAAGTCCTGTTTTTCCACTTGAATGTCTTATTCCCCTTCCTGCCCTGCCTCTGTCAATGTGGCCTTTGTTATTCTGTCTCAGTTACTTTTCCAACTCAGCAGTTGTGCAAGGGTTTGAATGGCAGGGTAGTTCTGGCAAAACTGCCTAGGAGTATCTTGATGAACTCTGTGAAAACATTTTTTACCCAGAATGCCGTTGTAAAGTGTTAGGTTGGGAATCTGAATTCTTGGATTATATTCTTCCAGCAATTTCTTTTTTTTTTTTTTTTTTGAGACAGGGTCTCGCTTTGTAGTTCAGGCTGGCTCTGAGCTCACTATGTAGCCCAGGCAAACCTCAAACTCAGCAATCCTCCTGTCTCTGCCTCCCGAGTACTGGGATTATAGGCGTGAGCCACCACACCTGGCACTGTGCTATGTGGTATTGATTGCTGGTGGGCGTGAGTCTCCACGCCCAGCATTGTATGAGGTTACCGGGGATCGAACTCAGGACCTTGCGCTTGTGACACAGGTTCCAGAACCACTGAGCTAACCCTCTGGCCCTTCCAGCAATTTCTTGATTGAGAAATGAGTTTTTAGTATGAAGAACAAGGTTACCTTGTTGACTACCTCACTCTCCAGCTTAGGGTTCAGAGAGTCATGTTTCTTTGCAAACTGACTCTTTCAAAGGGGGCTGGGGAAAAAGTGGAAGATGAGACTTGGGGCCTTAGAACTTGTGCCACTCTCCAGCTTCTTTTGCAAAAACTGTGATGAAAGCACTGAGGTGCAGCACTGTGCTCGGTGGTGGAGAAAAAGGGAATTGTTAGTTCTGGGGTAGAGAGAGAGATTTCACTAGTTTAGATCTGGTGATAGGAGGTGAGCTGAACCTTCATGGTGGTACACGCTTGTAATCCCAGGACTCAAGAGGCTGAGGCAGGAGGATTGCAAATTCTAGGCCAGCCTGGACTGTGTCTTGGACTATGCAATGAGAGCTTGTCTCAAAGATAAATAAATAATGAACGGAGTTTTTAATGATGAAGTGGTGGTTTGATGGGAGCGGGATGTTTGGGATAGGAAAAGGGTGAGTCCAGGCCAGAAGGCTCAAGGTTGGAGATTACGATGGAAAGATGTAGCATTCAAGGCTAAACAAGTAAGCACAATGTGAAGCAGTCCTTTTATGCTACTGCTAGAAAAAAAATGGAATTTGCTTAGGAAAAAAATTTTTTTTTTTGAGACAGGGTCTCACTTTGTAGTTCAGGCTGGCCCTGAGCTCACTATGTAGCCCAGGCAAGCCTCGAACTCAGCAACCCTCCTGCCTCTGACTCCTGAGTGCTGGGATGACAGGTGTGAGCCACCACACCTGGCACTGTGGTATGTGGTATTGATTGCTGGTGAGCGTGAGTCACCACGCTCAGCATTGTATGTGGTTACCCGTGATCGAACTCAGGACCTTGCGCTTGTGACGCAGGCTCCAGAACCACTGAGCTAAATCTCCGGCCCTTAGGAAAAAATTTTAAAGTCCATTTTAATGAAGAATAGTAATTACCAGAGGTTGGGAAAGACCGAGGAAAGCGGGGAGAGGAGGAAGTTGGACAACAGATACAAACACACAAGTAGGAGAAATACATTCTGTGTCCCACAGCACAGTGGGGTGACTTTTAACCTGTGATGAATTATTATATAATTATAGGTGTTAAGGTATAAGAAAAGCATCTGAAGGGTTCAAGTACAAAGAAACAATAGAGAGATGGGAATACTGATTACTTTGATTTGATCAGGACATGTTATACATGTACTAAAATATCACATTGTGTCCATAATAGGCACAGTTATTACACACTAACAAAAATTCTCTTCAGAAATTGGTATTTGGGCTGGTGATTGCTAGCTTGGTGGTTCTGGTGCCTGGCTCACAAGTGCAGGGTCCTGAGTTCAATACCCACTACTGAAAGGAAGGAAAGAAAGAAAGAAGGAAAGAAAAGGAAGGAAGGAAAGAAAGAAGGAAGGGAAGAAAGAAGAAAGAAAAGAAATTGGCATTTTATCCTGTTGGCAGTGGAGACTATTCAATGATTCTGAGCTGGTCGGTGACATGACCGGGCTCGTGCGTGGGGACCTTGCTGGCTGCTCTGTGGAGGAGGAGCGATGGCCGGGAACTTTTGCAGCAGGTTC
>PVIC010051121.1:0-12580 GCA_004025085.1 Thryonomys swinderianus
TTTTTTTTTTTTTTTTTGAGGCAGGTTCTCGCTTTGTAGTTCAGGCTGGCCCTCAGCTCACTATGTAGCCCAGGCAAGCCTGGAGCTCAGCAATCCTCCTGTCTCTGCCTCCCGAGTGCTGGGATGACAGGCGTGAGCCACCACGCCCAGCTAAAATTGTACATTTTTTGGTAGAAGTGCTACCTATTATTGTTAAGTTGTCCATTTCTCCTATCAATTATGCTGTTTTGCATGAAGTAATACTGGCTACCAGGGCCCATATGCTTATATAATTCTGGAAGATGGACATTTCATTATTATGAGTTTCTCTATAGTAACAATTTTTATCTTTTTTTTTTTTTTTTTGAGACAGGCTCTCGCTTTGTAGTTCAGGCTGGCTCTGAGCTCACTATGTAGCCCAGGCAAGCCTCGAACTCAGCAATCTTCCTGTCTCTGCCTCCCGAGTGTTGGGATTACAGGCGTGAGCCACCACGCTCGGCAACAATTTTTATCTTAAGGTCTATTGTGTCTCATAGTACCATATCTACTCCAACTCTTTAATAAGGTCTGTACACATGGAAAAAATACTGGGCCTCTGTCAGCTATGATACTAGGATAATTACCAAGTTGTAGCTGGGCCTGGTGGTTCATACCTGTAATCCCAGCACTTGGGAGGCAGATGCAGGAGGATTGCTGTGAGTTTGAGGCTTGCCTGGACTGCATAATGAGTTCAGGGCTAGCCTGAAGCAAAACCCTGTCTCAAAAAAAAAAAAAACAAGCTGAAATAGTGTTTTGACAGACATCGTTTCTTTGTTTTTTGATACTAAGGGTGTGCTAAGCACATGTGGCTTCCATTCTAAAAGCACATGTGGTATAACAGTCAGGAAATTAAGTATTTCTTAGAAAGCTCAAACATCTGGGTGTGGAAGGGCTTGGCTGGAGCTGAGCAATGCTGGCCCCCTTCGGCTGGGGCCTGTGTCGCCCCCTGCCCCGCAGTGACTGCCTCTTTTGTCCCACGCCGGTACCTGTAACTCGTCTCTGCTGTCTGCTTGTTACCATAGGCACTGGTACTTCACAGGTCTGGAGCAGGAGGCACAGAATGGAGGGAGGGCCTTTCCCATGATCCATGGGGACAGGTGCCTCATCCCCACCTTGCAGATGACAAGCAAAGCGTTAGGGAAGTGAGGTGAGCTGCTCACATCACAGCATCAAGGTCGGATTAGAACCTAAGTCCCTTGCTCAGGGGCCACCTCTGAGTGCCATCCTGGCTGGAGTTCCCGGTGAGGGAGAACTTAGCGACAGGGCAAGAACCGTGCGGCACCAGGCCTCAAAGGGGAAGTGGTAACAGGACGGAAGGCAGTCCTCCTCACACTCACTCATCTCCGAGAACGTACAAAACCAAGAGAAACTGGGCCGGGCAGCAGCCTGACAGGCTCTCTGAGCGGGACCGAGCGCCAGGTCTGGGGAGACTCAGGACGGCTGAGACAACATCCGTGAGTACCTTTGTTTATTGTTTCGTTTTAGGGTTCTTCCTCATTCCAGAAAACGTGTGTTCTCACTTTATCCCTTCTCTTCAAGGATTTCAAAATTTAGGTGTAGTGAGGCATGGTGGTAGATACCTGTAATCTCGGCACTCAGGAGGCTGAGGCAGGAGAGTCTCGAGGTCAAGCCCAGGCTGGGCTATACAGCAAGACCTGTCTCAAAAAACACGAAGAACTTGAGAGGCCCCGCAGGGCTTGGATATCACATCAGTTCACCTGAGGTCTGGAAGCGAGGGTCACCGTCTACCCAGGGCTGGGGGCCCCTCTTGCACAGGACCAAAGTCCGGGACTGGATCTCATCTGTCACACTGATAAAAATCACACATACATACGCAGTTTCACTCTGTGCTCTGTGGGTATTTTGTGGTTTAATTTTAATTTAACCCTCACAACTGTCTATTGCTATTTCCTGCCTTACAAAGGGGCCTGTGACTTACCTGAAGTCACACAGGCATTGGTGGAGCCAATGCCACTCTGCCCTCCTGCCCAGTCTTTAACTTCCAACCTTCCTGCCCCCAAAGAGAGAATGGGCTGGGTAAAGACTCCAAAAGGCCAGAGCTGGTCCAGACTCTGGAGACTCTCTGTGAGGCCAGTGCTCTATTTTGCTTTGTTTTCTTGAGACACGGTCTTGTTTTGTAGTTCAGGCTGCCCCTGAGCTCCCTATGTAACACAGACAAGACTCAGACTCAGCAATCCTCCTGCCTCTGCCTCCTGAGTGCTGGGATTATAAGCTTGAGCCACCAAGCCCAGTATTTGTGGTATGTGGTATGCTGGTGGGTGTGAGTCACTGCCACATATTGTTGTATGTGGTCACCGGGGATCGAACCAGGGACCTCATGCTTTCTAGGCAGCCGCCGGAACCCTGAGCTAAATCTCCGGCCCTAGTTTTGGTTTTTTATTTTTGTTTGGTGAGACAGAGTGTCACTACCTCGTCCAGGTTGGTGATGAACTCACTAGGTAGCCTCAGGCTTATGGCAACTCTCCTGCCTCAGCCTCCCAAGCCCTGGGATTACAGGTTCATGCCAGCATTCCTGGCTCAGTGCTTTGTATGATAGAGGGAAAACAAAGGCACAGAGAGACACAGCTTGGCTGGATGGGGCAGCCAGGAGAGTGAGACAGGTGTAGAACCTGGCAGCCAGGGCTCTGCTGCTGTGGGTGAGTGGTGTGGACGGGTGGTGGGCCTCGGGCTCAGGGCGTGGGGTGTCACTGCTTTTTGTACAGCTCACTTTGTCCTTCTGAGCCATGTGGGCCTCAAGCATCTCCCAGGCCTGTTGTGGGGCTTAGCGAAGGGCTGTGGTGGGGATTCTGACCTGCATCCATCTACCCCTGCTATGGGTTAGAAATGATGGTAAACTGAGGCACCGGCTAGCCCTTGGGATGGGCAGCATGGAGGTACCTTAGGGGCTGGAGGCCAGGACGGGCCCGGGAAGGAGCTCAGGGCGGTCACCCTGTCCCCAGCTCCTACGGCCCCAGCTGCCAGCCACATCCATCTGCCCCAGGGAAATGCCCTCCGCCCTGTGGCCAGGTACCATGCAGATCGGAGGCCCTGGGCGTCCACCTCCCTCCCTCTCCTCCCCCACTGAGCCCGGGACTCCAGCCCTTGCCAAAGTACACAAAGCCTGTCTTCTATTCCGATGGAACCCTCCCAGAGGACTGGGCTGGGGAAACTGAGTCTCAGCAGTCGCAGCTTCCCTCCCCTCTCTCAGGCTCAAGCACTGACTCTTGGGGTCCCACAGGGAGCCCCAGGGAAGGAGGCTCTGGCCTTTCTGACACCTGCCTCCTCCTGCTCCACCGCCCCTCATCTCTGGAGGCCCAGATTCTTCACCAGGAGCTTTGTGACTGACCTTCAGAAGGTGTGACCTTAAAGGTTTGCTGCCAGTGATGTCCCAGAGGCCCCATGTCCCCAGGGAGCAGAGCCCGGGGGCCCCAACACCCCTCAGTCCCCCTCCTCTCATCCTCCCTCCACACCTGAGGCACCAGCTCAGCCGCCCTGAGCAGAGGTTCTCAAAGCTGACAGGAAAAAGAGCTGTGTTTAAATAGCTTCTGCTTTTTCCCCAAACACTAAAAACTCTGTAAGATAGGAGATGCAAAGGCTGTCACTGAGCTGGAGTAGACAGCCCTATCTTATAGATAAGGGAAACTGCAGGCTCAGTGACTTGCACAAGGTCACGAGGTGGAGGGGGGCTGTCTGACACGGGCCCCAGGGCTTGTGCTATCAGCCAGGGAAATGGCCAAAGACCCGAATCTCCCTGCCCCATCGGTCAGCTGACCTCCGACCAGTCAACCTCAACTCTGGAACTGAACCTCTGACAGCATTCCTAGTCGGCCTCACATGGTTGGGTTTTCTTTTTTCTTCCTTATCATCCATAGGTCAGGTGTGACTGTGCAAACCTGCAAGCCCAGCACTCGGGGAGTCTGAGGCAGGAGGATTTCAAGTTTGACCCCAGCCTGGGTAATTTTGTTTTGTTTTATTTTGTTTTGTTTTTTTGAGACAGGGTCTCGCTTTGTAGTTCAGGCTGGCCCTGAGCTCACTATGTAGCCCAGGCAAGCTGCCACGAACTCAGCAATCCTCCTGCCTCTGCCTCCCGAGCGCTGGGATTATAGGCGTGAGCCACCACGCCCGGCCCAGCCTGGGTAATTTAACAACTAAGCAAGATTTTTGTCTCAGAATTAAAGTTTTTGTTATTGTTGTTGTTTTTATTTTATTTTAGTAGTATTATTTTTTTAATTTGAGACAGGGCCTCACTTTGTAGTTCAGGCTGGCCCTGAGCACACTATGTAGCCCAGACAAGCCTGGAACTCAGCAATCCTCCTGCCTCTGCCTCCTGAGTGCTGGGATGATAGGCATGAGCCACCACGCTCGGCACTGTGGTATGTGGTTATCTGGGATTGAACTCGGGACCTTGTGCTTGCTAGGCAGGCTGCTGAACCACTGAGCTAAATCCCTGGCCCTAAAAAAAAATTTTTTTTTTTAAAGGGCTGATATAGTTTAGTATTCAATCTCCCATTCTGCTGGGAGAAAAAAGAAAAGTTACGATCTGCCGAGCAATTGCTCCATGCTGGCACTCTATTGGGCCTTTGCCAGAGTGGGGGCCCCCACATTGAGAGGAGAGAATCTGAGCCCCATGCGGGATAGCCTCACGTGAGGTCACGTGAAGCCGGTTTCGTCGGGATCCCCGCATCCTGTCCGCCTTGGGGAAAACCGCCCAGAGCAACCAGTGTGGAAGGTGCTGGCCTCAGGAGCCAGCGTGCCGCAGAGCCGGAGTTAAGGTCTCATTGTGTTGCCCAGGCTGGTCCCGAACTCGCGATCCTCCGGCCTCATGGCTCCCCGCCCTGCCCAAGTGGCTGGGGCCACAGGTGAGCGCGTGACCCTCGGCCCTGCTGCCTTCCCTGTGCCCTTTCGGACGACCCGAGAGCCTTGGCAACATGTCGCCTGGATGTGTCCGGCTGCGGCTCCTCCAGGCCCGTCCGGGGCACCAGCGCCTGGCCCGGGACCCGCGCTCCCCGTGACCCCCCAGGACCTCCCGCCTGTGCGCAGGACCGGCTTGGAGGCTCCTCGTCCCTCCTGCCCCGGGACAGTCAGGGAAGCTGCGGTCCCGGGAGCCCCTGCCCTGCCAGGGCCGGAGAGCCGGAGGCCAGAGCGAGAGCTCGGCCGTCACCACTCAGCCCCCAGCGCTTTTGGGGGACAACCCAGGGAGTGACCCCACAAAGCCCTCACGCAGCAGAGCCCACAACTGGTTCCCTCTTTCTCTTGGGGAGACAGGGGGCCACGAAGCATGGGGAGCTCCCTGCCCCCACCCCACATACCACAGACCTCAAATGCCAGAAAGAAGATGTGGGTCGGGCGGATCAGTGGGGTGCACCCCAGCGCCAGAGCAGGTGTGGGAGCCTCCGGGGCCCTGGTGTGAACAGGGGGGAGGCGCCACTGTCACCCCCGAGGGTTGCGCTCAGGTGACTTCACAGGCTGGGCGTCCTGTTTCTCGGCTTCCCCCTGCGCCCCCCTGCGCCTGCTGCTTGGCGGAGGCTGGGCTCCGCGCGCCCCCAAACCCGCGGGCCTCCTCTTGCTGGCTCCCCGGCTCCCGAGGGGCTGAGGCCGCCCACAGTTCCTCTCTGAGAACCACAGCTGCGCTCACCGTCCTGCCTCGGTTGGAACCACCGAGCCTGTCTTCCGCCTCTCCCGTGGCTCCGTCCGGTCACACGGTCACTCGGTCACTCGGGATGGGACAGCGCCCCAGGCGGAGGCAGGAACCGCGGAGCTCAGGGATGTTCTGGAAACACCGGGGTGTGAGACAGAGCTGGCCATCGAAGGGGGAAGGCGCTCAGACCAGAGACAGGCCGTGGACGCGGGACCCCGCAGAATACAAGTCAGGGACTGACAGACAGAGTAGGCCAGGAGCCAGGCGTGACAGCCCACGCCAGCAATGGACGGCTGAGGCCGGTGGATCTGAAGTTCAAGTCCAGCTTGGGTAACTTAGTGACTTGACAAACGAAAAATAAAAGGGCTGAGAATGCTGCTCACTGCAAAGACTCTGGGTTCAGTTTCCAGGAGCAGAAGGAAAAGAAGTGTGCCGTGGGGGACAGGATCCCAGGAGGATCCCTGTGCCCCAGAACAGGTGGGCGGAGTCTGGATGCACAGCTAGACAGAGCTGGGCTGCAGTGAACTGGGAGGTACCTGGCTTTTCTCAAATACTAATAACAGCTCAGATGTCAGTTAAGAAATAGCACAGGTGTCAGCAGTTGGCACGCAGCGTGCTGACTGTCTTCATGACTGTTCACTCTGTAGGGCTTGGGTGGGTCTGGGTGGCCCCTCCCCTCAACTTGCAATTGGCAGTTGGCAGTGGTCAAGATGATTGTGGTTGGGCTGGAGATTTAGCTCAATGGTTCTGGCATATGCCTAGCAAGTGCAAGGTCCCTGGTTCTATCCCTGATAACCACATACAACAATACCAGGCGTGGTGACTCAGGCCCACCGGCAATCAGTACCACATACCACAAATACTGGGTTTGGTGGCTCACACCTGTAATCCCAGCACTCAGGAGACAGAGGCAGGAGGATTGCTGAGTTGAAGGCTTGCCTGGGCTACATAGTGAGCTCAGGGTCAGCCTGAACTAGAAAGCGAGACCCTGTCTGAGAAAAAAAAAAAAAAAAAAGATGGCTGTGGTCATGTCAAGCAGGATCATAACAAGGGAGGGGCAGGAAGGTGTGTCTCCCTCCCAGTCTTAATAACCAGATTGCAGCTGGGACCACCATAGCTCAGAAACAGCAGGATCAAACACAAGACAGGATCAAACACAAGTCTCTTCCCCTCTATTATCTCCCTGCTTTTTCCACCAAAGGGAAGATGTTCAAAAGGCTTATATCACTGGAGGTTTGTAGTGTGCTTCTACTTTTAAAATGGCGAAAAAAAATGGCGGAGTGGTTATTTTAATATTCAAAAGATTTTTTTTTGATGTGAGAACTTTACACAATAATACAGGCATCAAAAGCAGCAGGTAGAGAGGGCCAGGCAACTGCCTCATGACTCGCAGTCAGATTGTTAATCATTTTTCCACCGGAGTGACAAGATGACACATGACTCAGAGTTGCTTTAATCTTCATTTTATATTGTTTTATTTATGCCATGAATGAACTGATGAATAGCACAAGGTACTCTGATGTCAAAAATTCAAGGAAGCTGGGCGTGGTGGCTCACACCTGTCATCCCAGCACTCGGGAGGCAGAGACAGGAGGATTGCTGAGTTCCAGGCTTGCCTGGGCTACATAGTGAGCTCAGGGCCAGACTGAACTACAAAAACAACACCGCATACCACAATGCCGGACGTGGTGGCTCATGCCTGTCATCCCAGCACTCGGGAGGCAGAGACAGGAGGATTGCTGAGTTCGCAGCGGCTTGCCTGGGCACCATAGTGAGCTCAGGGCCAGCCTGAACTACAAAGTGAGACCCTGTCTCAAAAGCAAAAAAAAAATTCAAGGAAATAGCACAGCTATTAATCTCTGTAAACAGAGAGGCTGAGACAAGAGGATGGCAAATTAGAGCCCAAACCAGGGAATTTAGTGACTTAGTGAGATCTTATCTCAAAAAAAGTAAGCCTGGAGAGGTGGTGCCCACCTATAATCCCAGCACTCAGCAGGCTGAGGCAGGAGGATCGCCTCACTTTCTAGTCCTCCACAAAGTTTCAAGGATTGTGGTTATTTTCAAGGATTGTTGAGACAGAAAATATTACATACTTTTTCTTCCCATGTTGAGCATCAGATGATCTTTATCTACAAGACATAAGCAGTGAGGTGCTTGCGGTTAGGGACCTGAGACTTATTTTATCTAACCGTGTAACAAACATAAGCTTTAAAAAAAAAAAAGTGGGCCGGAGGGTTAGCTCAGTGGTTCCGGCACTGCCTCGCAAGCGCAAGGTCCTGAGTTTGATCCCTGGTAACCACATACAATGCTGGGCGTGGAGACTCACGCCCACCAGCCATCAATACCACATAGTACAGTGCCGGGCGTGGTGGCTCACACTTGTCATCTCAGCACTCGGAAGGCAGAGGCAGGAGGATTGCTGAGTTCGAGGCTCGCCTGGGCTACCTAGTGAGCTGAGGGCCAGCCTGAACTACAAAGCGAGACTCTGTCTCAAAACAAAAAAAATAATTTTTTTGTTTCGAGACAAGGACTTGCTAAATTGCTAAATTGCCTGGGCTCAGCTCGAACCTGCTACCCCTCTGCCTCAGTCTCCCAGAGTGCTGGGATGACAGGTGGGCACCACCTCCTCTAGCTATGCGTCAACACGTTAAAGTTGGTCAAGTCCAACTGCAGTGTTTTATTCTGTTTGACTTTGGGATATGATGATTAAGCCACTGCGTGGAAAAATGTGCATGTGCTCACTAAAGCACAGCACAGTGTTTACGGACCATTCAGGGCCGGCCGGACCCCGATGCCCATGTCCCTTCTGGAAACACTACCGGGCGAAGTGTCCTGCTACCGGTCTTTGCCCCCCACCCCGTCTCCTCCCACAGGAAAGGGGTGCTGCGTGGGCCGGGTCTGGTACGTGCATCCGCCCATCTTTTCCTGGCCCCAGGTTTCAGAACTGCCTGCAAGTGACTGCAGGTCCTCACAGCTGCCGTTCCCTGCAGCACCTGCTGACCATCAGCCCCCGGGTCCTTTCTGCACAGGTGACAGACTGCATTAGGGGTGACTTCTTACAGGAGCAAGCACGCCCCCCCCCAACTGGGCGGAAACTCCTGGGACATCCTCATCTGGAGACCCCGCTACCGGTAGGACATCCAGATTTTCCTCTCTCCATCCAAGATTCCCGCTGGAGACACAATGCCGATACAGGGGCGACAGGATAGAAGCGGCTGCTGCCTTCTGAGTGGTTGGCCTGGAAGTGAAATTAAAACTGGTGAAGTTGGAAAATGGGGAACGGTCATCGCCTGCCAGTCAGCATGTCCATCCCACCACCGCGATGACCCCAAAGGATGGAACAAGCTGACAGAAGCCCCGAAGGGCTCCGGGGCCCCCCAAAGGCCACGAGCCTAACAGAACTTCTGGAGGGACCCGCGTCAGCGACCAGAAACTTCTGGTGACTCGGATCAAAGACCAGACGCTCAGACGCAGCCCTTTCAGCACTGTGGTCACAGCCAAAGCGAAAAGTCTGTCGGGGGGATGAAGGCCGAGGGCCGGCCTGATGGTACAGTGGAAATCGGCACAGCTCTGGGGGGTTGAAGCGATTCAAGGACCCTGTTCCTCAGGCCGGGGATTTAGCTCAGTGGTTCTGACACCTGCCTGGCAAGCGCAAGGTCAGAGTTTGATGGAGCCCGTGAACCGCTCCAGCTCTGGAAGGTGGTGCTCCAGGGGCTGGCTTAGCGGAAGCTTCTTCGGATCCCTACCAGCGTGAACCCCAACCGAGCGTTTTCCAGCAATAGAGGGGAGGGTCCTGGTGGTGTCTGTTTACAAGCAAATCCATGATGCAAAAAGGAAGAAAGCCCCAGGGACACTCCCCCTTTGGAGGAGCCCTGGGCAGTTTGATAGCAGTGATCATGGCCCTATGTAGGTCCGGCCTCGAACTTGTGATTCTCCTGCCTCAGCCTCTGGAGATGCTAGAGACTTCTAAGGAAGGGGTGAGGGCCTGGAATGAGGGGTTGCCCTTTCCCCAGGGGGTTGGGTTCTGCTTCAGGGGAATGGTTTGCCTCACAGACAGGACAAGAAGACACTCATGGCAGGCTGGGGATTCAGCTCAGTGGTTCCGGCGCCTGCCTAGCAAAAACACGGTCTTGAGTTCAATCCCTGGTAACCACATAGCACAATGCTGGGCATGGTGGCCCACACGTGTCATCCCAGCACTTGGGAGGCAGAGGCAGGAGGGTTGCTGAGTTCGAGGCTTGCCTGGGCTACATAGTGAGCCTCAGGGCCAGCCTGAACTACAAAACAGGATCTTATCTCTTTCTTCCTTTCTTTCTTTCTTTCTCTTTCTTTCTTTTCCTTTCCTTTCTTCCCTTCCTTTTCTTTCTTTCTTTCTTTCTTTTCCTTTCCTTTCTTCCCTTCCTTCTTTTCTTTCTTTCTTTCTTTCTTTCTTTCTTTCTTTCTTTCTTTCTTTCTTTCTTTCTTTCTTTCTTTCTTTCTTTCTTTCAGGGGCTCCCTAAGTTGCCCAGGCTGGCTTTGAGCTTGTGATTCTCCTTCCTTACCCTCCTAGAGTGCTGGGATTGCAGGCATATGCCACAATGAAATAAAATTAAAAACTAGAAACAGCCCAGGTGAGTGGCCAGCCACAGAATCAGCTGGCTCTCTTTGCATGGTGTTTTTTGGTGCTGGCGACATGCTGTGGCACCAAGCTACATCCCCAGCCCGCAGCTTTGTCCTACGGACTCAGGTTGTCTACGGGGCCACCCTGGCAGGTGAAGCGGTTCCTACAGCCAGGATGGCCTGAGCCCTGTCCCCTGGGACCCTTACGCCAGGTCACCCTGCGGGTCAGTGGTCCAGCTGGGTCTGAGCCCAAACCCAGGGTCTGAGATGGTGAAACACTTTCTTCCTCGAGGTTCCGGGCATCATCCAAACAGAGGCCCTAGTCCCGTTATGTTTGGGTGGATGGAGCCGCAGGAAGATCAGTTTCCGACCATGGGGCCAACTTCCACGCCGTGAGGGTCCACGTCAGGCTTCACTCATCCCCCACCCGTGTCCAGCTGCCCCTGGGTGCGCCCCTCCATCTCAGCAGCCCAGAGCCTGACGCCTCAGCCCCTCCGCTGGGGCTGTTTCCTGACGCTGAAAAGCGCATGCGCTGGCGCGCCATTGCCATCAGGGCAGAATCGCGGGGGGCGCTGCGAGGCCAAGTCCGCACCTCGCTTTCCTGCTCCCTCTTCTCCGAGGGGAACCGGCCTGCGTTGCAGCCCAGCCCCGCTGCTGCTGCTGCCCTAGAAAGGAAGCAGAATGCGGCTCGGCTCGGGCAGGAAACTCGCCCTTTGGGATTTGGCCAAGCCAGGAAGAGGCAGAGCGGCCAGGCTGGGTGGGGGGCGCGCACAGGAGACCAGGACCGGCCCCACCCTGGGCCTCTCACCGGGAAACATCGAGACGGCAGTTCCTCTTCGCCATTCCGGCTTCTCTGCCCCATGCTTAAAATCCTCGCTTGGTACAAAGGCTTCTTACAGCGAGCTTCGTGGACAGAGGGGCCGACCACTCACTGACCACCGCAGGTGTGTTTCTCACGGTGCCCCAACCCTGCCCCCTCCCTCATTAGCTGATTAAAATTTTACCAGTAGCAAGCTGTCCCGAAGTCTGAGATCCACTCTCCTTTACCAGTCATTTGCACCTTAATGTCACCGAGTTTCCAGTCATTTTCTGTATCAGACATTCTTTGAGAAAAGTATATAGCCCAGGTCATTGGCACAGGCCCATAATCCCAGCTACTCAAAAGGCTGAGGCAGGAAGATTACAAGCTTGGGTCTAGCCTGGAAAATTTAGCAAGACCTTTTCTCAAACTAAAAAGGGCTGAGGATGTAACTCAGCGGTGGAGCACTGCTGCGTTCAATCTCTGGTCCTGGGGAAAAAAATAAAGCATTTTGATTCCTGGTAGAAAGATGAAGATACGAGGTTGGGGTGTAGTTTAGCGATAAAGCACTTTCTCAGCGTGCACAAGACCCTGGTGGGACCCTGAGCCTGGGCTCTGTCTTTAGCAACAAAACAAAGCACAACAAAGAGGAAAGGATAGGACACACCTGGGTCCCAGATGCTCCCTTGGGCCACCACCAAGACCACATCCTCCTGAGACCCAAGTCCTTGGACCTGCCGA
Organism: Thryonomys swinderianus; assembly: GCA_004025085.1. NCBI lineage: Eukaryota > Metazoa > Chordata > Mammalia > Rodentia > Thryonomyidae > Thryonomys > Thryonomys swinderianus. The sequence continues at coordinate 11,796 of PVIC010051121.1, forward strand.
AGCAGGAAAGGGACAGCTGGATACTATTTTTAATATTTCAGATGGCCTAGTGTTCGTTTCAGCAGCACATGTAATATCTAAAATACTTCAGAGGGCCTCACCGAGTCTGAGGTCCCGGGGGCAGTGTCCAGAGCCAGCCGAGCAATAAGGTAGTGCACATTCTGGGAGGCTGAGGCAGGAGGATGGTGTGTTAGACTTCAGGCTGGGCAATTTATTGAGACCCTGCCTCAAGTTCATTTGTTTTAATACAATTGTGGTTCAGTCCAAAGCCTCTGAGTTCAGTCTCAGTGCTGCCAAAACCAAAATTAAAATTAAAAATATGAAATTACCTGTCTGAGCCAAGATTCCAAAGCTCACCAGTATAACTGGCAGGACCTAGGGGTACAAAGGTCAGGCCCTGCTGGGGGGGGAGGGGCTGAGACCCAGATCCTCCCACGGTAGCAAGGGAGGCATCAGGGAGCACAGGTAGGTGACAAAACACTCAAGAAGGGACATGGTTGGGGCCGGAGGGTTAGCTCAGTGGTTCCGGTACCTGCCTCGCAAGCGCAAGGACCTGAGTTCGATCCCCGGTAACCATGTATAATGTTGGGCGTGGAGACACGCCCACCAACAATCAACACCGCATACCACAATGCCGGACGTGGTGGCTCACGCCTGTCATCCCAGCACTCGGGAGGCAGAGGCAGGAGGATTGCTGAGTTCGCGGCGGCTTGCCTGGGCACCATAGTGAGCTCAGGGCCAGCCTGAACTACAAAGCGAGACCCTGTCTCAAAAAGCAAAAAAAA
>PVIC010051122.1:0-12595 GCA_004025085.1 Thryonomys swinderianus
AAAAAAAAAAAAAAAGCAATGATAAAATAGAAACCACAAGAGGCCCACAGTAGAAAGGGACTTCCTCAAACTGATGCAACCCATTCCACAAAACACTAAACTAACACTGCACTTAATTGTAGGAAGTAAATGCAATCCCCCTAAGATGAGGAAAGAGGCTATCATCTCTCAAAAATTCTATGAAATGGTGTCCTAGAAACCATGGTAATAGAAACGTAAAAAGCACATTATGTTCAAGTGGAAGTAAAAATGTTTTTATTAAAAAGTGACTATCATCACTACCATCCAGGTCTTCAAAAAATCCACTAAAACTGAATTTAACAAGGATACAAAACAAATTGTGTTTCCATACCCTAGCAAAAACATCCTATCCAAATGAAATTTAAAATATCATTCCATTTATATTATCAAAAGCCTTAAAATACATAAAAAGGTTAACACGAAGATATCAATTCTACTGATATCCAACTTTAGATCCAACTTGATCTACAGATTGTGTCCATAAAAATAGTACCAGATGTTTTGAATAGAAACTGACAAGATAATTCTAAGATTTGTAATAGAAACACAAAAGACCTAATAAAGCCAAAATAATCTCGAAAAGCAGAACAAAATTGGAGAACTTGTGTTAGACAATTTCAGGATTTACTAAATAGATACTTTCTAGAAAGCTAAAAATGAGTGTGGTCAGTCATAAGCAGGAGTAAATCAATGCAACATAACAGAGTCCAGTAAAAGATACAGTCGTTTAATTCTTCATAACAGTAACAATATAATCAAATGGGGAAGGAGCAGTCGATTTAACAAGTGATGTTAGAATAACTAGACGGTATGCCCAATGGAAAAAAGAAAATGACTATTTTACTTGGCACTCAAAAATTAAGTTAAAATAAACTGTAGGCCTAAGCATAAAACTAAAATATCTGGGAAAAATATAGAATATCCCCATGATTTTGGAGTACAGTAGACTGTCTAAAATACTTAAAAAGTACACTAAAGGAACATGGAAAGCTGGAGTTTATTAAAGTACTTTAAATTACGTTCTTCAAAGTTATGTTAAAATGAAACAAGCCACAGACTAGCAGAAAACCTTTGCAATGCCTGGAACTTATAATACTGACAAGGAGACAAACAGTTCCATAAGGAGTAGGCAAAAGATTTGAAAAGACATCAGGAAATAAGACATATAATGACATACAAAATGATATTTAATATCATTAGTTAGTTGTCAGGAAAATGAAAACTAAAACGACAATGTGATACCACTGACTACCCAACAGGAGGGCGACAACATTAAAAAATGTATAGTCGGGCCGGAGGGTTAGCTCAGTGGTTCCGGCGCCTGCCTCGCAAGCACAAGGTCCTGAGTTCGATCCCCGGTAGCCACATATAATGCTGGGCGTGGAGACACGCCCACCAACAATCAACACCGCATACCACAGTGCCGACGTGGTGGCTCACGCCTGTAATCCCAGAACTAGGAGGCAGAGACAGGAGGATTGCCAAGTTCGCGGCCGCTTGCCTGGGCACCATAGTGAGCCTCAGAGCCAGCCTGAACTACAAAGCAAGACCATGTCTCAAAAAAAAAAAAAATGTATAGTCATCAGTTATGTCCGAAGATATGGGACAACCAGAATTGTCATACTTTTATTTTTCCCCAGTACTGGGGATCAAACTCTGGCCCCTGTGTGTTCAAGGTGGGTGTAGTACCACTTGAGCTAAATCCCCAGCCCCCTGTCACACATTTTTGAAAGGAGTACAACATAGTATAACTACTCTGGAAAATGATTCAGGGGTTTCTGATAGAGTGACATACCTACCATTTGATATAGTAATTCTTCAAATATTTATTCAAGTGCATATATTTTTTTAAATTCAGGTACATGTATTTATATATGCAAGTGACTTGTATCAAATGTTCACAATAGTTGCATACATAATAGCCCAAACTGGAAATAACCGAAAAGTCTATCAACAAGTAAAAGGTCAAAAAAATTACTGTATATTTTCACAATGGAGTGCTGCTCAAGATGAAAAGAGAACAAACTTCTGACAAATACAGCAAAAAAGATTATTTTACAGGACACTACACTGAGCGAGGGAAACAAGAAATAAAATATTCACAGGATGAGGCCATTCTTCTGAAGTTCTTACGAGCTAAACTGTGGGCCTCCTAGGCTAGTAATCACACAAGCAGCACCTCTGCCGGTGAAGAAACAAAATCGGCAAACTGTACACTCAGGATTTGTACACTGTAGTGTGTGTAACATGTACCTTAACTATGTACCACAAAATAATTTTAGGCCACCGCGCTATGAGTAGTTGACAGTGTATCTGTTCCCTGCTCTTCTCCTAGCAAAGGGGTTCCCGTTAGTCCTCAATACTGTGCCAGCTTTTTCACTGCCCCAAGCCACACCCACTCATGGCTCATTCACTAGCTTTTCAGTGTCTAGATCTACTGCCATTTTCATAGCAGCTATAAATCCTGCTATATTTATAAAGCAGAATAAGTAAAAATATTCCATTGAGTCCTGAGTTGGAAAACTTGTATCAGTATTTTTCCAAATAAGCAGAAATCTCACCTCTAATCTCTTGTCTGACTACACAATAAGGATGATTCAGTTCAGACCAATAAACAGAATATCACCCAACAATAAGTATCTTTCAAAGAAGCCCACAGAGCCCAGCTATTCTAGAATCCTTAGGGAATGCTTACCTAACCCACTGAGCTTTTCAAAGGCTTATAGAATTACTTGAGTTAAAACCAATGCATTGTCCAAAACACTAAAATAAAGTCACAAAATTGAAATTGTAAACGTTTATTTAAAAATCTAAACAGTAGGACTGGAGGTTTAGCTCAGTGGTTCCAGTGCCTGCCTAGCAAGCACAAGGTCCATCCTGGTAACCACACATACCACAGTACTGGGTGTGGTGACTCATGCTCACCAGCAATCAGTACCACATACCACAGTGCCAGGGCATTGTGCCTCACGCCTGTAATCCCAGCACTCAGGAGGCAGAGGCAGGAGGATTGCTGAGTTCGAGGCTTGCCTGGGCTACATAGTGAGCTCAGGCCCAGCCTGAACTACAAAGCGAGACCTAGTCTCAAAAAAAAAAAAATCAAAACAATGTATTGTTTGTTAACTAAAAACTATCTCAGCATACAAGTTTATTTAAAAAACACATATACATATGTATATGCTATATATATACATATGTATATGCTATCTCAGCACATACATAAGTTATACTGTGTGTATATTTGGCAAAATATGATAAATGGTTGCACTTTAATCGTTTAGTATGATCTAGATTAAGGCATCCAAAACAGATTTGCCTCGATAGCACAAAGGTCAAGGAATACGTCCCCAGATTACACATCATGTTGTAACTTTCCTGTTAAATCTGATACTTCCCTCACTCTCTTCATTTTTTCGTGGATGTGGTCATTTTAATGGCTTCTTTCATTTCTGCAATCACAGGGAAAGTCAGCCTACATGGTTGTGGGAACCGGGAGCCTGAGCTCATGGCAGAGGATCTCCGGCGCTCAGTGGACACAAGCCACGGCTGACACGTGTGGGAGCCTCTCCCTTTATCACCCCACTGCTGCCAGTGGCACATACGGAGCCACTGTTTCTTATTCCGCTGTGGATCGTGCCACCCTAAGACCTGGGGAGGCAACCAGCAGTTTCTTGGGCCACATTATCTAGGTTTACGCCATGAAAGGACTTCTCTCAACCCCTTCACCCGAAATCCTGGGAAATTCCTAGAGCGTAAGTCACTTCAGTATGTGCTACGTTGTTTGTTTGTTTGTTTCCACTGACTTTCGGAATAGAAGAATTTCTTTCGGAATGGAAACAGCACAGGCTCACAAATCACCCAACGTGTGCCACTCGTCTTCAGCCCAGGACAGAGCTCTGAGGTCCTGGTCACCGTTTGGCACTGGGTTGGGAGTTACAAAAGGAGAACCAACTTTAGCAGCACCCTGGTTGGGTGGGGGCTTCACGCCTGGGGCCGGGGTGGGGGGAGCGAGGGAGGAAGACGAGGGGTGGGAAGGTCCTCGGCTCCGCCTTCCAGGCTGTGCTCCTCGGTGTGCTGAGTGCCAGTCACAGGCGAGCTCGGAGACGGCCCGCCCGGGAAGAGTGAGCCACGGGGAAGGGAGAGGCGGCGTCAGTGCTCCGGGGAGCAGAGGACAGCAGAGGCTCCGCCTGGGGCCTAGCGGCCACCCCTGAACAGCTGTGCCACACGCGGGCGGCACCTCCACTCCCGGCCGGGCGGCCTCGAGATTTCGGCTCTGGACGCGGGTGAGGCGCATGGTAGAAAAAGGCACGTTTGCCAGGCGTGGCGGCTCACGCCTGTCATCCCAACACTCGGGAGGCAGAGGCAGGAGGATTGCTGAGTTCGAGGCTTGCCTGGGCTACACAGTGAGCTCAGGGCCAGCCTGGACTGCAAAGCGAGACCCTGTCTGAAAAAAAAAAAAAGGCACGTTTTACAATTTGACAGCTGCCTCCTACCGCTTTGTTACTGTGTGACACCGGGAAGGCCACTGAATTCTTTCTGTACCTCAGTTTTCTCCTCTGTGAAACAGCGCGAAGGAAACAGGCGGCAGGCAAACACATGCCGCAGGGAGAGCTTTTTAGCTCTCTTTCTTTCTTCCAGCGGCGCACGGTCGCTCATGAGTCCGTTTCCTGCTTCCATCAGGCCACAGCAGTGGACTTATGAAAAGAAATCAGGAACTGGTTCCCCCAATCAACGTGTGCAAAAGATGACATTTTAACCAGAGCTGTCGAGGTATCTTTATTCGTAATAGTCAAAAAATGGAAACAACGCAGGCATCCATCAGCAGCAGACTAGAGAAATCGATTGTGATATACATTGAGTTCTTACACAGCAATTTTTTTAAAACTGCTGATACCCACAGCAGCACGGATGTCAACAGACATTATATTGAACAAAAGAAGGCAGACACAGAAAAGTACATACGGTTGGACTCTGTTCGAATGAAGTTCATGAGTAGACAAAACTAATCAATTGTGATAGAAGTCAGAATAGTGGTTACCTTTGCAGGACTGAGTAGGAAGGAATACGAGAGAAATCCGTATGGTCTATATCTTCATTTGTTTGGTGACTGGGGTTTATACACATGTAGAAATTAATTGAGGTATATACTTACGTTTAGTGCACCTCTATTTTATATTACACTGCGATGAGGATAGGTGTTACCACAAGTCCACAAGAATCTACTGACTACCCAAAAAGCCCAAATGCCAACTCTGCCATGGTAAATGGCTCGAAAGCCCCTTTAACTAAAAAATACAGAGATTGAAAAAAAAAGTAAAATTTGACCGTGTGGGGACCCAACTTTAAATGAAACAGAAATAACTGGCAGTGAGAAGCTAGTAAGCAAAGGGCTTTTAATTTCCTCAAAAGTTCTTAATAAAACTATCTTTTAAAAAATAAGAACCAAAATAGAGGTACACATATGATTTCCCAATGATGAGTGTGATCATAATGTACACCTAAGATGTACTAATTAACTTAATGAATTTCCTTTTTTAAAAAAATCTATCTTGTAAGTTTTAGTTTTTCTTACTGTCACTCACATAGAGCTGTTTTAATTGAGTCTGTCATCATAGGAGAGTATAATTAAGCAGAAAAGTGAGTTATAGGGCATGCTAGCATTTTTTAAATTTGAATTTTATTGCTACAATTTAGATATAATTATCACATTCATCATAGGAAACTGGTATCTGTACCTGATGTATCTTGGGTCCTCTTTTTTCCCCATCCCCCCTGCCTTCCCCTCAACCCTTTTCCCTTCCTGTTTACAAAAGCCCCATTTCCATTTTTTTTCTTCTTTTCTCATTTTTTCCTTTGTCCCTCCTTCTTTTCCACCTTCCTCTCTCTAGCTCCGCTTTCCTTTTGAACATTTTTTTCTATTGTATTACATATTTTGGTTCTTACTTAACACTTTCAGTTACTCTTTTACTAGAACATTACTATATTTTTTTCACTAGAACATTGTCAACAGATGAGTTATGTGTACTTTCCAGTCTTTGCTTCTCTGCTTCTTCTGTATTAGTATAATTTCACTTCCTAAGGTCGATATTGGCAACTACACTGAGCTCCTATCAGGCCACTAGTGGCACCATTTTGACGGTCTTTGCAGTGTCCTAAAGATGGGACCCAAGGGCCGGAGGGTTAGCTCAGTGGTTCCGGCGCCTGCCTCGCAAGCGTAAGGACCTGAGTTCGATCCCCGGTTACCACATATAATGCTGGGCGTGGTGGCTCACGCCTGTAATCTCAGCACTCAGGAGGCAGAGACGGGAGGATTGCTGAGTTCGTGGCGGCTTGCCTGGGCACCATAGTGAGCTCAGGGCCAGCCTGAACTACAAAGCAAGACCCTGTCTCCAAAAAAAAGCAAAAAAAAAAAGATGGGACCCAAGGTAGAACTAGGAGAACTCAGGCCCACCGAGGCAGACCGCTCATATTTCCCAGCTCCTCTGGACACCTTTGCAATATACAAGGGATTTCCACATTATCAGTGCCCCCTTCCCAAGACCCATGCCAGGAAACTGACTTTACCACCCCCTCTTGGAGCAAAAGGACAGACAGAAGAGCCAAGCTCCACCAATCAAATATAAAATAAGCAGAGTTTTAAGTGTAGGAAAATGAGAAGCAGACACCATGTAGGATCCACTTGCTGGCAAGTACCCATAGCAGGTGCCAGTTGGGGAGGCAGCAAGAGCAGGGTTTTGGCAGCAAAGGTGCAGTTGAGGTACCCACAGCAAGTAGCAGGAGCAGAGGTGTCTTCGGGGACAGTGGCCGCTGGGCCCAGGTACGCAGCCTTCAAGTCTAATTCTCTGGCTCTCCCAGCGGTTCCCTATGTTATACAGCCTCCCCTAATGAACATCTTCCCGCTTAACAGGACAAGAGAAAGTCCTGCTTTTGCATTGAGTTACCCGCTGTTTCAGTCTGAGTTCCCCAGAGAAAACCATAGTGTGTAAGTGTGAACATACTATACAGACAAGGGGAGGAGCATGCATACATTCAGACACATATCTATGCATATATGGGAACCAGCTCACATACCTGAAATCCGTAAGTCTGGATAACAGGCAGGAAACTCAGGAGAAACTGATATTGCAATTGTGAAGAATTTCTCATTTTTTCAGAAAAACCTCAGTTTTTGTTCTGAAACCCTTTCAACGGGTTTAATAAGACCCACCTGTGTTTCCAAGGGTGCTTTTTAAAGCCGACCGATTGTAATATTAACTATAGCCACAAAATGCCTTCATGGCTACACCTAACTCAGTGCTTTCTTAAATAACTGGGCTCTACCCCTAGCCTGACACGTAAAACTAACCATCACACCTACCAAAGCAAAACTCCAAGGATTGGTGCTCAGGTAGGAACATTAAAACCGTCCACTCTGATGAAAACTTCTTGGTGTGTGACAGGTTTCCATCTGCAAAACTTCCACACACTGTTGTCTGTGCCAAGCAAAGTCCACCTGGCCTAGGGCTCTGCCTGCCGCAGAGGAGTTCTCCTGGGAGTCCTCACATCCTGCACCTCCACAGCCCTCCTCTGGTCCAGCTGTCAGAATCTCCATGTAGGAACATAGCCACAGCTCTGTCCTTCCGGCTCCACTCTGCCGTAGACCCACACCAGAGGCTGCTTTTTCCAAAGCGGGAGTTTTATTTCATCTCCCTTCATTCAGTCTCCTCCAAGAACCATTACAGTCTTTGTGTTTCCTTGGGCCTGTCACCATTAAATTTTGTTTGCAAACAATAGACACCAACTCTGGCATAAGCAACTCAAAGCCCACAGGATGGAAGGAAAAGCTAAAGTTCTGAGATGGTCAGGAATCCAGACAGTGCCGGGGATCTGGGAAGCAGGAACTAATGAACAGCCTTTGCAGAGCCCAGCTGCAGAGGTGAATCTGAGTCAGGAATCTCTGGAATGCCACTCAGGGACCAATTATCAAGGACAAGGTGTGTGACTGCCCAGGATGGCCCCCATCTCTACTTGCAGAATATGCTCTTGATGAGTCACTGAGACTGAAATTAAGGAGCGAGACCAGGAAGTTGGCAAAGGAGTATTAGATGCAGGGAAATAAATACTTGGCAACAAGAACAAGACACAGCCACTCTGTGCCCAATCCCAGGGTCCAAAGGACCTTCTACATCAAAGCAGCTGGGGCAGCATCCACAAGGCCAGGAAAGAATGGCCAAAGCCTTGTTTACCAACTAAAAGAGACAAAGACTTTTCTCAAGTGTAAGACAATAAAACCAGCCCCAGAGATCATCAGCCTACATCCCAGTTCCTCCCTGTTGTGTCTTGCCTGTAGTTTTTCCTAAGGAGGAGCTCAGTCCAGAGCACTAAGTTGTCTTCCCAAGCTCGCACCTTAACCCTCTGCTCCGGTGTCTCTCTTTGCTGGATACAAGGGCCTGTGTGACTGGGGAAAACCTCAGGCTGGGAGTGGAGGAAAAGGAGGCTGACTGCCCAGCCCACCGCCCCCACTCTGGCCTCAAGAGCGAAGTTGGCCCTGACTGAGGAAACTAAGGGAAAAGGAAAGTCATGCTCACCCTGTTACGCTGTTTTCTCGTTTATTGTCGCTTCCACTGGAATATGGCCGCCGTTCTGGTAGAAGCTTTATCTATCCTGATCAGTCACTGCTCCATTCCTGAGCCCATCACCGTAACTGCACACACACACTCAGCACTTCGGAAACTCCTGTGACCGAGTGAACAGCTGGCACCTAAGGCAGACGCTACACCCACCTTGTCTTTGATCCTGAGCCAGAGAGGCAAAATCAGGCCCAGCACAAGGTCTACGTGAGAGACAAAAAGAGAGAAACAGACAGAAGGACAGAGAGAGAGCAAGTAAAACAAACTCTGGGTTCCACACCTGGCTCTGGCACCTATGGGGCAGACGGGTCACCTGACACCGCGAGGCCCAGGTTTCTCAGTTTTAAAATGGGGACCACACTACTGGTACGCGGAGTTGGTTCGCCATGGCACCCTCCCCCACAGGTGCCCCTTGTGTCTGTCGTCTGCTCTGTGCAGGAGAATCGAAAGCTACATCTCCAGAGCTAGAGCGGCAGGAAAGGGCAACGCTTCTTCCCCAAGAAGAAATGAAGCATCAGAGGTGACATGTTTACACAAGGTTGGGCCCTAGAGATCCCTGCAGAAAGTCTCAGGCTGAGCTCTAGCAGGCCTAGCCTGTGGCGAGGAGAAAGGCCACTTCCGTGTTGTCTCTGCATTCGAGGATGGAACCAAAAGACATATGTAGCGAGCAATTTTGAAAAGAGAATTTTATTAGCTTTGTGACAGCTACCACAACTCAAGACCTGGATGGGAACAGAGTTCTGGTAGCTTCCAACTGATAGCGTGATCAAGGCTTCCTGTTCTCTCTGTGTTCTTGGACCAGGATCTAAGTGGGGTCCCAAGAAGAACAGCCCACTTCCTTGCCCCTCGGGGCAGGAACAGTTTTAGGCAATGCATTCTTGTTGATAATTAGGATCACTTGCCCCGTAGCTATCTCCCTGGGCAGGAAAAGATATTGAATCAGCATTCTAGATTCTTGGTTTAGGACTGATCTGGCCTACCAGCCTCTGTTAGCATCACCAACCGTGAACACAACAATCCAAACCACTGATCAGACAGTCGACATTCTGGAGGGCCCCCCAGATTGTAGAATACAAAATACAAACCCCTTATCTTCTTAGGACAGTTTACCTGGAACTCTATATTCTAGAATGTCTACATTTTTAATCAATCAGAACTCTTCTATTATAGTTTGTCGACCAGGAACCCAGTGTCCTGGAAAGCCCAGTTAGAACCAGCCGCTCTTAATGTTGTGAAGAGTTAACATGGAACTCTAGAATAACCAAAACACTCCACAATATTCCAGATAAGAGGTGAGACCAAAGTTCTAAGTGTCAACCCCAACACTTACAATGCCAGACCAGAAAACCAACACTTAAGACTGACAACCTTGGCCTTAACATTCTGGAATCACCAGCACAGATCTCTGCCCTCCAGGATGCCCCTTCACTGCCCCTCAGAGTTCCGTGGATGGTCGCTCTACACCTGACCCATCGTCCTGACTGGAGCTGGGCACGCGGAAGGAAACGTAGGGACAGGTCTTAGTGTTGAGGCAGACCAGCTTCTTCAGTGTGGCCGTGTTGACAATGTTGAAGCCTATCTCACCACCAAACGTGCTCGGTTTCCAGTACTCCGGAGAACAGATGGGATTCCCTAGGAGGCCCTTGAGGGAAAAGGGAGCCCCGATTTCAATCATACTCTCCCCGAAGATGGAGTTCGGGAGGCATTTTTCAAGAAGCAACCCTGGGTAGAACTCTAAGGCATCGATATCTCCATATAACTCCTCCAACTCAGCTGCCATCTCCTTGTCCCCTACGAAAAGGAGAATCTAGAGTCAGAGCCATATTATCATTAAGGGAGATCTGGGGAGGGAATCTTCTACACCTGCCTTTTTTCTGGGACTAATAGAGACTCCAGAAGAACAATTTGGGCAACTGAGCAAATGTCTTAGAATTTGGCTTTACCGGTACTGCAGAAATGGTTGGGAAGGAAAACATAAAATGGGCCTCATCCCCAGCCGAGTCTAGGGTAGAAAGATTCCAGGGACCTAAAACTGCCATCAAATTGCTCACACTAAACATCTATCTTGTGGGGGGTAGGGGAATGGGAAAAAAATTAAAATTAAATTCTGTCATATACTGGTACAAATTCCCAATATCGAGTGTCATCATAGTATGATGTGTACATACAATGTACCAATAAAGATAAAAAAATTTTAAAAATCTATCTGGTCATTATAACAGGAAGTACGCTGCCTAGCTTGCTTTTTTCACAGGTGAATTTCAGGGTCTTCTCTGGGTCCAAGCCCCTTTTTTTTTGTTTTGTTTTTTTGAGACAGGGTCTCGCTTTGTAGTTGAGGCTGGTCCTGAGCTCACTATGGATCCCAAGCAAGCCTGGAACTCAGCAATCCTCCTGCCTCTGCCTCCCAAGTGCTGGGATTACAGGCATGAGCCACCATGCCCAGCACTGTGGTATGTGGTACTGATCACTGGTGGGCGTGAGTCACACGCCCAGCATTGTATGTGGTTACCGGGATTGAACTCAGGACCTTGTGCTTGCGAGGCAGGCGCCGGAACCACTGAGCTAAATCTCCGCCCCCCCAAGCCCCTTTATTACACTAATGATCAAGGACACAATATAATGGGTCCCAGTTCAGATGAACATCAGTGAACAGTCTTCTTGCTGCCCTGCGGAACCATTTCTCATGGGGATGAAATAGTGCCAGAGGTTCCTGTTCCAGGATCCCAGGGGATGTAGCACTGACCCCAAGCTCTGCTCCAGTCTGGGAGACCCAAAGGTTGCAGACAGTGACCGAAGAGAGGCAGGCATGGAGCTTCCTTCCCCGTTCCCTTGCACCCACCCTCCCTAGCACACTGTACAGGCCACACCCGCTTCGGCAGCTCCTGATGGTCTGTGACAAGCATTCTCAACCTGACTGACCTGGAGAGAGAGAGAGTGGTGTGTGTGTGTGTGTGTGTGTGTGTGTGTGTGTGTGTACAGATTCTTGAATACCACACAGGCCTACTGAATCCGAATCTCTGGGAGAGGTATTTGAGATCTGGGAGATGCTAAACTCATGGTACACATTCAGCTATACCCCCGGCTCGATCTGATATTTTACTTAGCTGTCAAATTGTGCAGTTGGTTCATAAATGTGTATTTTCAAAACCACTACACAGGCTAAAACTCAAAACCGTTGGCATAAGACCCCAAGGTTCCACACAGTTGGGTGCCGGCCCTCCCTCCCTCCCTAACCAGCACCGCCCACACATAAGCCCCGAGCTCCGATCATATGTATCTGTGACCGCTCTCCCCAACGGACACCCACTCTCTAACCTCTATGCCTTTCCACTTCCTTTTGCCCCTCCCACTCTCATTCCCATTTATCCCTCAAACATGGCTGCAAAGTCCCTTTCCTCCCTGAGCGGGGACATCCGCCTCACTCACTTCTCCTTATAATCTGCGCAGCCGCAGTGCCGGCCACGTGCACTGTCCCATTCTGTTGGCTCCACGTCCCTCTCGCTTTGCCACAGGCCCCTCGCGGACAGGGACTCCGTCCAGGAAGCAGCCGCCCACCTGTGAGCTCCTGGAAAGAGGCGTAGGGCTTCATGCCAAACCGCTTGCGGTACTCGTTGAACGGCTGCAGCCGCATGTCTCGGGCCTCCTTGATGACCTCCACGGCCACGTGCAGAACATGCTGGTCTATGTTCCGCCCCCCGCCGATCTGCCAAGAGACGAGCACAGCTGTTGACCTGAGAGCTGGGGCAGGTTATGGTGGAGACAGCGTGCGGTCCCGGAGAGAGTGACAAGTCAGGAGCCTTTTCTGCCCGGATAGAGAATGGTGCAGGCCAGAAGCTACGGTGCAGGGGTCTGGCCCTGGGCCTCGCCAAATCACGCCCTCTCCAGAAGCCCCTGGGAGGCCCCGACCCTGGAATATACCCTGGGCCAGGAGGATCTACATAGCGACTCCGAAGCTACACTGCCCC
>PVIC010051123.1:0-12576 GCA_004025085.1 Thryonomys swinderianus
AAAAAAAAGAAGTCATTAAACTCAGAGCAGAAAAGAGGCTAGATGTGGTCAAAGGTAAGTTAAATATGTTGCCACCCAGAAAGTGGGACTTGGTTGAGGGGGGCTCACTTGGTATAAATACCTGGGGGGTCACCTGGAGGATCCTATCCTTAAGAAACCAGAGAATGAAAAATATATTTTTAAACAATGCTTACATCAAATAGTTAAAATTTTAAAGCTTTTATTTTTTTTTAAAGTTGCAGTAGGAAACAACTTACTTCCAAAAACTGGAGACAGGAGGATTGCTGAGTTCGAAGCTTGCCTGGGCTACATGGTGAGCTCAGAGCCAGCCCAAACTACAAAGCGAGACCCTGTCTCAAAAAAACCAAAACAAAACAAAACAAAAAAAAACTGAAGACAAAGGATAACTATGACTGAAGGCTCCACTGAAAATGGCAAATGGGTGATGCAGGGTGGCAGCCTGAGGAAGAACAACACCTCCCTTGCTCCCCATGTAACCCAAGTTCTCATAAGTGGCAGGAAAATGACATCCTGTAAAGAGTAAACTCACTGAAGCATGAGGAAAATGGGGTGATATCAAGAAACCCTGAAGTTATTAGGGATTCTTGGAAGATAGAAAGGAGATAGAGTGGTGCTGAAAAGAACTGAGGAAATCACGGCCCAACATGCCCACCAAAATGTCTACTAGGAGGCTAAGAGCTGCAGGAAACCTGAACCCGGTGCCAGTAATTACAGACATCAGAGAGACCACTGATGGCCATAGGTAATTAAGGGGATATGTGCTGAGTGCTGACCCTGTGGCTGCCAGTCTGCACTCACCTAGTTCTCCATCACTAGGGATAAGAGAATGTGCAAAATCATCAGACTTGAGGAGGTGGTAAAAAATTTTTTTTTAAAGGAAGAGACAGAACACTTACCCCAGAGATGATAGAGAGTTTGTGATGAACTCCTAAGCCCTCTAGCTCCACAGTCTCTAGAGGGGCTTGAGATAATGTCAGATCTCCAAACAAGAGTATGTTACTGAGCAGGAAATGAAGGGTAGGAAAAGCTGTCTGATCATTAGATTACAAAACAAATCTCTTTGTAGATGGAAGGAACAGAATGGGCATGCTAATGGACAAATGGGGTTCTAAAATAGAAGTCAGCAAATTTTTTTCTGCAAAAGGTTATACTTCATATTTTAGTTTTCTAGGCTGTGCTGGCTTATGTATACTCTTCATTCTGCCATTGTGGAAAGGCAGATATTGACAATGTGTTAAAAAGTAGTATAACTATTATTTACAAAATGATGATCTAGAAGATGAAAACTGGAAATTTTACATAACAGAGAACAATAAGACAAAAGTAGAAAAATGTGAGAAGAGGCAGAGGATACAGAAGTTGATGTCAGGAGTTCTCAAAACTAATAAGATGTTCAGAAACAGAAAATTTTGAATGGAAGAAAATGTTTTTTAAAATGGAACCATCACAGCTGAAGAATGTAGTTTTTTTTTTAACATAGAAAGAGCTACCCTAGAACTATGTAAAAAAATGTACATTGACATAATGCATGTTTAGGAAGTCTCTAAATTATTGTTCAATGGAGATTTCTAAAATCTCCTAGTGGAAAAATAATTAACTATATATGAATTAAAAATAAACTTTCATGGGATATTTTAAAAAATTTCTGAGATGTTCTTACCAAAAATATTATTTAGGCCAGAAATTCTACACCTACCTAAAAAATACTCCAGCAGGAGGGCAAAGATATGAACATTTTTTTAGTCATGCCAGGATTTATAAACAGATTTTTGCTAGAGTTAAAATTTGGTCAAGGTGTAAAAATCCTCAGTTTTAACAAATAGAATACAACACACCATCAAAAAGATTGTACATCATGGCTAAGTAGGATTCATCCCAGAGGATAAAGGACAGTTCAACATATACAAATCAATAAATATAATTTACCACATAAACAGAAGAAAGGCCAAAGAAACCCACATAATAATATAAATAGATGCAGAAAAGGCTTTTGACAAAATCCAACCTCCCTTCATAATAAGAACATTGAAGAAAATAGCTATAGAAGCACCATATATGAATTCAATAAAAGCTGTTTATGACAAACCAATGGCTAACAATATATTTCATGGGGAAAAACTGAAAGCATTCCTGCTAAAGTCAGAAACAAAACAAGGATGCCCACTATCACCAGTTTTTCAAAATAGTACTTGAAAGACTAGCCAGAGAATTCAAGCAAGAGTAAAAAACAAAAGGGATACATTTAGGAAAGGAATTACTAAAATCATCACTATTTGTAAATGGCATGATACTGTACACAGAAGACACAAGACTCCACAAAAACTCTTAGAATTAATAACCAACTTCAGCAACATAGCAGAGCACAAAATCAACACATAAAAAATCCATAGCATTTGTGTACACTAATAATGAACTCAATGAGAAAGAAATTATGAAACAATACCTTTTATGGTAGCATCAAGAAAAATTAAACACCTAGGAATTAACCTAACCAAAGAAGTGAGACATCTCTACAAAGAATGCTACAATACTCTGTAAAAAAGATATTGAGAAGGACATCAGATCCAGATTGCTCAACACAGACTTGTAATCAAGAAGAGCTTGGAGTGAAGTACTTCAAGCTCTAAAAGAAAACAACCTCCAACCCAGATCGATAGACCTTGTAAAAAAATCTTTCAAAATTAATGAAGAAATTAGATATGACAAAGAAACACTCAAAGAAATTGGTGACCACCAAACCAGCACTCAAAAATGTTCTGAAGGACAATCTAGAAAGAGATAGCAAGGACTGCAATTCCATGAACTCCAACAGGAGCCCACCAGCCAAAGGCAAGTAATTAAACACAGGGGAAAGAAAGGGAACCAACAACAGAAAAATAACATTACAAAGGTAAGTCAAAATATATCCGTTATAACCATCAATGTAAATGGTCTCAATTCGCCAATCAAAAGAAAGAGACTGGAAGAACGGATCAAAAAACAAGATCCAAGAATATGCTGCATACATGAAACACATTTACCTCAAAAAGAAGCTCATACACTGAAAGTCAAAGGATAGAATACCATACTCCATGGGACAGGAACCCAGAATATAGCAGGGGTAGCTATTCTATTTGCAGACAGAGTGAATTTCAAACCAAGAGTGATCAAGAGAGACAGAGATCGCTACATCATTGTTAAGGGAACAATCCAAGAAGAAGAAGATAACAATCATATATATGCACTAAATACCAGTGCATCCAGCTATATAAAAGAAATATTAATAGACATGGAAAATCAAATAAACACTAATAAAATTGTGATGGAGACCTCACTACTGCACTGTCACAAACAAACAACTCAAATGAGAAAAAACATCAACTAAGTGATATAAAAACTGAACAAAATGTTTGAATAAACAAGCTTAATAAATGTCTAAAGAGTATTCTGCTCTATATCAGAGTACACATTCTTCTCAACTGCACAGGGATGTTCTCCAAAGTAGACTGCATACTAGCCCAGAGAATATGCTTAAGTAAATGCAAATGAATTAAATTATTCCATGAATATTATCAGACCACAATTCAATGAAATTAAAAATCAATGGCAAAAAATTCATAAACACATAGAAATTAAATAATACCCTCCTAGACAACCAGTGAGTCACAGATGAATTTAAAGAAGAAATCAGACAGTTTCTACAATTAAATGGTAATGCCAGTATACCATACCAGACCTTATGGGATGCATTGAACACAATCCTATGATTGAAATTTTTAGTGGTAAGTTCCCACATAAAAAAAAAAAACCCACAAAAAGCAAAGACAAAAAGAAAAACACTCCCCCAAAACAGAATGAGCTCAAAGAAACAAACTAATGTTGAACAGCAAGCTACTAGAGGAAGCCCAAAACTAATACAAGGAAGGAAATTATAAAGATTAGGGCAGAAATCAATGCAATAGAGACTCCTCCCCTCAAAAAACCCACCACCAACAATAAAAAAAAGAATTATTGAGTTAAAGGGTTGGTTCTTTGAAAGATTAAATTGGTAAACCCTTAGCCAATGTTATGGCTTGTGTCTAGATGTTCCCCCAAAGCCTCATGCAGTGTTTTTTAGGAGTAGGTGAATTTAGAGCATGCGATGCAAGGATTAAAGGTATATGATTACTAAACCACTACAGGTAAGTGATTGGTTTGGCACCACCCTAATCCTGGTAGTCTGAATAAGATAAAGGGGTAGAAAGTTACTATTAAATTCTCTTGTTGCTTTTTTTTTTTTGAGACAGGGTCTCGCTTTGTAGTTCAGGCTGGCCCTGAGCTCACTATGGTGCCCAGGCCAGCCGCCACGAACTCAGCAATCCTCCTGCCTCTGCCTCCCGAGTGCTGGGATGACAGGCGTGAGCCACCATGTCCGACATTGTGGTATGCGGTGTTGATTGCTGGTGGGCGTGTCTCCATACCCAGCATTATATGTGGTTACTGGGGATCGAACTCAGGACCTTGTGCTTGCGAGGCAGGAGCTGGAACCACTGAGCTAACCCTCCGGCCCCTCTTGTTGCCTTTGAGCACCATGAGCTCTTTCTCCACTGTGATGCCCCTCTTACTTCTCGTGTTGCTTTTACTGCTTCTAACTGCCATGAATTGTTTCTCTTCTGCCACCTGCCTTGGAGCAGCCACCTATAGACTGAAACCTGTATGAACTGAAAGCCAAATGAACCCCTCCCCCTTTAACTTTGGTTGTTAGATATTTTGTCTCAGTAATGATAGAAAAGTAACTAACATAGCCAATCTTACCAAAAAATGAAAGAAAAGACTCAAATCTATGCACTTAGAAATGAAAATGGCAAAGTTACAACAAATCCTGCAGAAATCCAGTGAAACCTTAATATCTACTTTGATAACATGTATTCTAATAAGGTAGAAAATACAGAAGAAATCAACAGATTACTATACACATATGATTTACCAAAGCTGAATCAACAAGGTATAAAAATTCTAAAACAAACAAACAAACAAAAACACAATCCAAGATTAAAGAAGAGAAGATCTAATGCCACTACTCCTCAACTTCTTTAAAAGAAGCAATACTCCCAAATTCTTTCCTGAAAGCAAGCATATTCAAATATCACATGGTTTCTCTGATGTGATAAATTGAAATTATAAATAAGGACTAAAATGTATAATAGATATTGTGAAAGAGAAAATGTTCTATTGGGAAGGAGAACTTGAGAGGGGGAGAGGAAAAGGAAGGAATGGAAAAGAAAAATAGAATGAATAAATGGAAACAAAATTTTGAAAATAAGAAAAGGGAACAGGTTGAAGGGAGAGGAGGGAAAGGGGGAAAAGAAGACTCAATCTATATCATGTACAGGTAAAAATTCCATATAATGAATGTTATCATTTTGTGTATTTAAAATGTACCAATAGAACTCATTTTTAAAAAATTTGAATCTTTATTGGTACATTGTATATACAAATCATGATCACACACAATACTGAGAATTTGTACCAGTATATGACACAATTTAATTCTCATTTTTCCATTTCCCTATCTACTCTATAACCCCCTGCTCCTATATACATAAGCTTTGCTTCCCTTTTTTTATTACCATCATACTTTTTCCTCCCCTTCTCACCCCTACATGCCATTTCACTCTGAATATTTTCTATTTCATAATATCTACCATATATTCTACAGTTCATTTACATCTTCAGTTTCTCATATCAGAGAAACTTATCATGCTCCAACTTATCATTTTCATGGTAGAGTAATACTCCATTTTATTAAAAAATAACCCCACATCTTCTTTATCCAGTCTTCAGGTGATGGGCATTTGGATTGTTTCCAAGATTTAGGTATCACAAACTGAGCTGCTATGAACATGAGTGTACATATGTCACTGTGATATGAATCTTTTAATTCTTTCATGTACAAACCTAGTAGGGGAAAATGGGATGTCTAATTCAAGTTTTTTGTGGAATCTCCATACTGATCTCCATAGGGGTTTACCAGTCTACATTCCCACCAACAGTGGAGAAGGCATCCTTTCTCCCCACAGCCTCACCAGCATTTGTTCCTGGTTAATTTCAGATATCAGTCATTCTTTGTGGAGTGAGATGAAATCTCAGTGTTGTTTTCATCTGCATCTCTCTTTTTTTAAAATTGAATTCTTGGTACCTTTGGTACATTTTATATACAGCTCACAATCACACACAACATTGGGGAATTTTTACCAGTAAATGACACAAGTTAACTCTCATTTTTACTCACATCCCTACCACCCACACCCTTCATCTGTGTCTCTTGAATGAGTTAGTGATGTTGAACATTAGAATTCATTTTTAAAACCTGTAAAATAAAATAATTTTAAATACACAAAGAATGTCAAAAAAATATTTCAGCTATTCTTCAGAGGGCTAACATCCAGAATATATAATGAACTCCCAAAAGTATACTACCTAAAATAAAAGACCCAATCAAGAAATAAGCACGTGAAATGAACAGACCTGACTTAGAAAAGGAATAACAAATGACCGACAAATATACAAAAAAATGTTCAACATGTCTGCCCATGAAATAAATGCAAATTAAAGGAATCCTAAACTTTCATCTTATATAAGAAAGAATAGTATTAATTAAGAAATCAAAGAATAAAAAATGCTAGTATGTGGTGAAAAAGGAATTCTCCTGCATTGTTGGTGAAATGCAAATGCAACCAGTATGGAAATCAGTATGAAGATTTCTCAAAGAACTAAAGTTAGAAATTCTATATAATACAGCTATTCCCCATCTAAACATCTCCCCAAAGAGATAATGACATCATACCCAGTGATACATGAATACCAAGTTTTATAGCAGCACAATTCATAATAGCTAAATACTTAAAGCAGTCAGCAATGGGTAAAGAAAATATCAATCTGTAAATAATGGAATGTTAGTTATAAAGAAGGATAAACCGAGACATTTTAATAAAGTGGATGCATCTAGAAAGTACAACGTTGAGTGAAATAAATCATTCACACGATCTTAAGTACTAGTATCTCTCATTTGATTAAGCAAAGTACAAACAAAGAGAATCATTAAGTATTGATATAAGGAGATAGACCTTCTGCAAATGGGAAGGGATCTAATAGACTGAGAATATGAGGGGAGAGGGGAATGAGAAGGGAAATGAGAAGAAGCAGTAAGTATAATTAAGATATATCATGTACAAGAACCTAATAGCTTTAATGCATGTAAACAGTATGTAAAAACATGAGTTAAGGGGCCAGACGGTTAGCTCATTGGTTCCAGCGCCTGCCTCACAAGTGCAAGGTCCTGAGTTGGATCCCCGGAAACCACATACAATGCTGGGTGTGGAGACTCACGCCCACCAGCAATCAATACCACATACCACAGTGCCTGGCATGGTGGTTTATGCCTGTCATCCCAGCACTCGGGAGGCAGAGACAGGAGGACTGCTGAGTTCAAGGCTTGCCTGGGCTACATAGTGAGCTCAAAGCCAGCCTGAAGTACAAAGCAAGACCCTGTCTCAAAAAAAAAAAAAATGAGTTAAGAATTATAATTTTATAACAACAAGATGAAATAAATTAAAAAAAATTTAGAAGCAAAAAGAAGGAGGTAAGTGGGAATGGGAAGAAGACAAGAAGGAAAAAAAAAAAAAGAAACAAGCTGTATTATATGCATATCCCCACTTCCCAAGATGAATGTAAACATCATGTACTGCAGACATGTACTAATAAAAGAAAAATAAATAAATAATATAAAATACAAAAAGATATCTAATCAAGAGTGGTTTACAAAAAATGATGATTCATGTATCCTACATAAATATTGTTTAAATAGTGGTTTGCAAAGTATTCTATACAGTGCATAGATATATTAAAATATATAGTGATTAATAAAATTAAAATATTAAGTGATCATAGTATAGAAAGTAAAGAGAGAAGGTGACATAGTAGAGTGCTAAGATTTTGTTATTTTGATAAAGAAAGATTTAGAAATTAATTACATGGTGGCTCACGCCTGTAATCCCAGCACTCAGGAGACAGAGACAGGAAGATTGCTGAGTTCGAGGCTTGCCAAGACTACATAGTGAGCTCAGAGCCAGCCTGAACTACAAAGCGAGACCTTGTCTCAAAAAAAAATTAATTACAAAGTTCACAGGTTAATGCATTTTGAAGTGGGCATATCAAAAATTAATAATACAGATTCTGTTTCTGGCAGCGGAGGACTGAGGCCCGCCCAGCAGCCCACTGTACCCCAAGGTAGCACAGACTTGGCTACCTGGGTGCCATTCAGTTTCCCGTGGCAGCAGAGGACTGAGTCCCACTCACCAGCCCACTGCACCCGAGAGTGGCATGGACTTGACTACCAGGCACCATTCCATTTCCAGCTGTGGCAGAGGACTGAGGCCTGCCCAGCAGTCCACTGCACCCTGGAGCAGCCTGGCTTGGCTACCCGGGCACTATTCTGTTCCCAGCAGCAGAGGACTGAGGCCCAACCAGCAGTGCACTGCACCCCAGAGAAGCACAGACTTGGCTACCAAGGTGCCATTCTGTTCCTGGCAGTGGCGGAGGACTGAGGCCCGCTCACTGGCCCACAGTACCCCAGAGCGGCACAAACTTGGCTACCTGGTGCCATTCCATTCCCAACGGCAGAGGACTGAGGCCTGCCCACTGGCCCGCACCACCCAGGAGCCATACAGTGAGAAGTCAGGTACGGACCCCAGGTGCCATCACCACCATGGAGGATTGAGGCCTGCTGGCTGGCCCCAACCCCACCCCAGAGCTGCATTGTGAGGACCCAGGTCCAAGAGGAGCTGGAGCCATTTCCTGCATTCCTCCACACTGGAGTCGTGCTCAGAGACCAGGCAAGATTAAAAAAAAAAAAAAGGGAATCTAGCTTCTATTTTGCCATCTACTCCTAGATCCCTCTATTCACCTCTTGTCCCCACACCCTCCCCTATCTTCCTGTCAGAAGCAATACCTAGAAGTAAAAGACTCTTTGGCTGCCCTATTTCTTCTCCTGTACTATTATAAGAAGGTGTGCAAAGTCTCCAACAGTCTTACAGCATACAGTTGATACTGTTTTATATACACCCTTTTATACTCTATTACCTGCTGCCATATATGAGGTTCTAGAGTATAGGTGATCTTCATAAATCTGCTAGCCCTATTTCACTCTCCTTCTGTCCTCCTACCTCCC
Organism: Thryonomys swinderianus; assembly: GCA_004025085.1. NCBI lineage: Eukaryota > Metazoa > Chordata > Mammalia > Rodentia > Thryonomyidae > Thryonomys > Thryonomys swinderianus. Next base: position 9,209 of record PVIC010051123.1, read on the forward strand.
TGATTCCCCAGTGACCTCTTATCCCCAAAGGGTTTGGGGGGTACATTTATGATCTACATGTTGTATACACATTGCTGATTAATTCTAAATTTTGGCATATGGGCACAGAGGTAACTCATAAGCTCAAAGTTTTCAGAACAGAATTTAACAAAACTTTTTATTTTTTTTACCATGTTTAATACTGATACTGGCACTGATTGTATTGTGGTAACAAACATGATGTGATTGTTCTGCTCAAATACCTCCCATGATGTGTTAGAACTAAGAACTATCAAGGGTCATTACAGATTCAAGGAGGACACCCCAGGAAGGTGCCACATCCAAAGGGCCACAGACAATAGGAAGAGACCTGCAACAAACATTGCCCTGTCATCAGGAAAGGATAGCATTAGTAACAACAAAAGAGTAAAAATGAGAAAATACACACAAAAAAATAGACACAAAGATCACCACCACAGGAAAATTCAGAGAAAAGGAAATAGGGCAAACTGAAACTCAAACACCAGGACTCTTGGAGATGGTAACTAAAGAGGATCTAGTAAAATGGAAATCAGAACTCATCTCTGAGATCAAAACAGGGATACTGTCCACAGTGAAAGACATCATTAAAGAAGAGATCAGCAAGATGATAGAATCCAAGACAGCAGAAGCAATGGAAGCTTTTAAACAGCTTCAAGCAGAGTTCCAGGGAATGATGAAGGAGAACAAAAACTTCTGAAGTAGGATGAATGAAGCAGAGAACTGAATCTCAGACCTAGAGGACGGCATAGCAGCCAACGAGCGGGAAAGATAAAATCTATGGAAAAGAGCAAGGGACCATGAGAAATCAATCTAACAGCTTCTAGATGACTCAAAGAAAAATAATGTAAGACTGATTGGAGTCACTGAGGAAGCAGGAGACAGTGTAAAAGACATAAAAAAGCTATTGTCAGAGATAACAACAGAAAACTTCACAGGAAAAGAAATGGACATACAGATAAATGAGGCCTATAGGGCTCCAAAATGCTGTGACATAAAAATATCTACACCTGGGCTGGAGGGTTAGCTGAGTGGTTCCGGCGCCTGCCTTGCAAGCACAAAGTCCTGAGTTTGATCCCCGGTAACCACATACAGTGCTGGGTGTGGAGACTCACGCCCACCAGCAATCAATACCACATACCACAGTGCCGGGCGTGGTAGTTTACGCCTGTAATCCCAGCACTCGGGAGGCAGAGGCAGGAGGATTGCTGAGTTCGAGGCTTGCCAGGGCTACATAGTGAGCTCAGAGCCAGCCTGAACTAAAAAGCGAGACCCTGTCTCAAAAAAATATATATATATCTACAACTAGACATATAATTATCAAGGTTCCAGATGCACAAAACAAGAATGAAATACTGAAAGCAGTGAGAGAAAGGAAGAAAATCACCTACAAAGGGAGGCCCATTAGGAACACAGCAGACATTTCAACATAAACACTCAATGCAAGGAGAGTGTGGAGAGAAGTATTTCAAGCATTGCAGAAAAATAACCTCCAACCTAGACTGTTGTATCCTGGAAAACTATCTTTCAAAATAGATGGGGAAATAAGATACTTCCATGATAAAGAACACCTGAAAAACTTCACAAATATGAAAACTGCATTCCAAAACATTCTGAAGTACATCTTGGAAAAAAATACAGAAAATTCCATACCCATGAGACCCAGGAGAGTGAATTCATTGGGGCAAACAAGAAACTAACCAGAAAAGGAGAAAAGCAAAGAAAAAAAGAACCAAGAACAGGGAAACATGGCAGCTCTGAATAGGTCCATATTAGTCATAACCATTAATGTCAATGGACTCAATGGACCAATTAAAAGACACAGACTAGCAGATTGGATCAAGAAGCAAGATCCTACAGTCTGCTGTATACAGGAAACACCCCTAATTCAGAAGGAAACCCATAGACTGAAAATAAAAGGTTGGAAAACAATCCTCCATGCCACAGGAAACTGCAAAAAAGCAGGAGTGGCTATCTTGTTTGCAGATAAAATAGGCTTCAAACCCAAACTGATTAAAAGAGATACAGAAGGTCACTATATTCTCCTACTATCCAAGAGAACTATACAAGAGAAAGAAATAACAATCATAAATATTTATGCACCAAACTCTAATGCACCCAACTATATAAAACAAACATTACTGGACATGAAAAGCCAGTGAACCATGAATACAAAAGTAGTAGGGAACTTTAATACTCCACTATCACAAATTGACAGATCAACTGGACAAAGAATCAATAAGGAAATACTTGAGCTAAATCAAACTTTTGAGCAAATGGACTTATTAGATACCTATAGCATTTTTCATCCTTCAAAGCGATAATATACCTTCTTCTCAGCTGCTCACGGATCGTTCTCCAAAATAGATCACATTCTAGTCCATAGAACAAGCTTAAGTAAATGCAAAGGAATCGAAGTTATCCCCTGCATACTATCAGACCATAGTGCCTTGAAACTGGAGCTGAATAGCAGAAGAAATTCCAAGATCATCACAAACACATGGAAATTGAACAACACTCTGTTAACCAGCCAATGGGCCACAAAAGAAATTAAAGAAGAAATTAAACAGTTTCTACAACTAAACAACAACCCCAGAACAACATACAGGAATTTATGGGACACAATGAAAGCAGTTCTGTGAGGGAAATTCATAGCAGTGAATGCCTACACTCGGAAAATAGAGCAAACTAAAATAAACAATCTAATGATGAACCTCAGACAATTAGGAAAAGAAGAGCAAAACAAACCCAAAGCACATACTAGAGAGGAAATTATAAGGATCAGAGCAGAAATTAATGCAATGGAGACAAAGAGAACAGTACAAAGAATCAATGAATCAAAGAGTTGGTTCTTTCAAAGGATAAATAAGATCGACAGACCCTTAGCCAACCTTATCAAACAAAGGAAGGAAAAGGCTCAAATCCATGCTATAAGGAATGAAAATGGGGAAATCAGAACAGATCCAGAAGTCCAAAGGATAATAAACACATACTTTGAAAATCTGTACTCCAAGAAGATGGAAAAATCTAGAAGAAATGAATAGATTTCTAGACACATATGAACTTCCAAAGCTGAATGAAGAGGATATAATAATGTTAAACAACCCAATATCAATCTGGGAAATTGAAAATGTAATAAAAAACCTACCATCAAAGAAAAGCCCTGGTCCTGACAGCTTCACTGCTGAATTCTATAAAACTTTTAAAGAAGAGTTAATACCAGTACTTCTCAATCTCTTTAATGAAATTGAAAGGGAAGCAGTACTCCCCAAATCATTCCTTGAAGCAACCATCACCTTGATTCCAAAGGCAGGGAAAGATCCCACCAAAAAAGAAAACTACAGGCCAAT
>PVIC010051124.1:0-12575 GCA_004025085.1 Thryonomys swinderianus
TGAGCTCACTATGTAGCCCAGGCAAACCTCGAACTCAGCAATCCTCCTGTTTCTGCCTCCCGAGTGCTGAGATGACAGGCGTGAGCCACCACCCCCGGCACTGTGGTATGTGGTATTGATGGCTGGTGGGCATGAGTCACCATGCCCAGCATTGTATTTGGTTACCGTGGATCGAACTCAGGACCTTGCACTTTTGAGGCAGGTGCTGGAACCACTGAGCTAACCCTCCGGCCCAAACTACAATTTTCTTACATCTTTTCCCCTAACTCTAACTTCCTTGTACTATTTTCTATTAATGTTTAACTTTTAATAGAATAAGACCAGAAGAATGAGTACATCTGTCATATAGTTAATTAGTTCTGCCAACTCCACTGAAGTCTGTCCTAACCTACATAGAAACTAGAAGGAAAACAGCATGTTGCTAACTTGAGAAAGAATGGTCAGTGGGCCCAGCACAGGAATAGGGGAATTTTCCCAAGGCCAGGACATGTTTCCTGGCAGTAACTCAGGGCAGCTCCTTGTTAGAGAAGATCCTCTGGTATATTTGGGGCAGCGCCATAATGTGCAGACCCCCCGACTCAGGAGTTATTCCCCAAAACCCCAGGCATAATGCCTGGTCCAATTACACCATGCTGAGCCGCTTCCCACAGGTTCATTATAACTAGAATGTTTTACACCATGTATCATTAATTCATTTATTTTGCACACTTTAAATTTTATTTATTAGCAGCTCCGTCTTTCTTCTCAACATTTACCTTTAGCAACTATTATTTCTTTTTTGTATTCTATACAGTATTTTTTAAATTGAATTCTTTATTGGTACAATTTATATACATCTCACAATCACATATAACATTGGGGAATTTGTACCAGTATATGACACAAGTTAATTCTCATTTTTACCCATATTCCTACCCACCCACACCTCCCCACCCCCTTTATACATACCCTTTTATTTTCTTTCTGAATCATATTTATTCCTTCCCCTCATTACATTCCCACACCAAATTTCCTATGCAAATTTCCCATGCAAACTTCCCATTCTATAAAAACTGTCGTACTTTCTAGAGCTCATTTGCATCTACAGGTGTTCATATCAAAGAGAAGATCCGGTATTTGCCTATCTGTGATCTATTTATTTCACTCATTAGTATATCCTCCAGGTGTCTCCATTTGCACATAAATGAATCAATCTTGTCATCCTTTATGACAGAATAATACTCCATTTTATTAAAAAAAAACCCACATCTTCTTTATTCAGTCTCCAGTTGATGGGCATTTGGGTTGTTTCCAAGACTGAGCTATCATGAACTGAGCTGCTATGAACAAGGGTGTACATCTGTCTTTCCAATATGATTTTTTAAATTCTTTTGGGTATATTCCTAGCAGGGGAATAGCAGGGTCAAATGGGACCCCTAGTCCTAGTTTTCTGAGGAATCTCCACACATATCTCCACAATGGTTGCACGAGTCTGCAATCCCACCAACAGTGGACAAGGGTTCCTTTCTCCCCACAGCCATGCCAGCATTTATTGTTGGTTGATTTCATGATAGCAGCCATTCTTTGTGGAGTGAGATGAAATCTTAGTGTTTTTTTCATTTGAATCCCTCGAATGACCAGTGATGTTGAACATTTCTTCATATGCTTCTTGGCTGCTTTGACTTCTGCCTCTGAGAAGTATCTGTTCATTTCAGATGCTCATTTTTGAATTGGGTCTTTAAACTTGGGGAGGTTGATCTGTTTGAATTCTTTATATATTGTAGATAATAGCCCTTTGTCTGATAAACAGCTAGTAAAGATTTTTTCCTATGTTGTTGGTTGTCTTAGTGACTTCTGCTGTGCAGAAGATTTTCAGTAGGATGAGATCCCATTTGTTAATTCTTTCTGCTAGTTCTTGTGCTGTAGAGGTTTTATTCATAAAGTCTCTGCCTAAGCAAATGCCTCCAAGAGTTTTATCTAACCTGTTTTCCAGCAGGCTTATTCTGTTTTAATGTTTAAGTCTCATATCCATTGTGAGTTTAGTTTTGTGCATGGTGAAAGAGATAGGTCTAGCTTTAGCTTTTGGCAGGCTAAAGCCCAGTTTTTCCAGCACCATTTGTTAAAGAGGCTGCCTTTCCTCCATTGGGGATGTTTGCCTCCTTTGTCAAAGATAAGGTGGTTTAGTGTATCCGGGGTTGTTTCTGGGTCTTCTAATCTATTCCACTGGTCCTCGGGTCTGTTACTTTGCCAGTACCATGTCGTTTTTATCACAGTGGCTTTATAGTAGAGTTTTAAATTGGGTATTGTAATACCCCCTGCCATGTTGTGGTTGCTTAGAATTGCTTTTGCTATTCTAGGTTTCTTGTGTTTCCAGATGAATTTTTGTATTATTTTCTCTAGCTCTGTGAAGTATACCGTTGGAATTTCAATTGGAATTGCATTGAATCTGTAAAGTAATTGTGGGAGTATAGCCACTTTGATGATGTTGGTTCTCCCTACCCAGGAACAAGGGATATCTTTCCACTTTCTGATTTCCTTTTCTATCTAGTTTTTCAGAGTCCTATAGTTTTCAGAGTAGAGGGCTTTCACTTCCTTTGTTAGGTTGATTCCTAGATATTTCATTTTTCTGGGTGCTACTGTGAAAGGGATTGACTCCGCAATTTCTCTTTCAGTGAGTCTGTTGTTTGTGTAGACAAAGGCTGTTGATTTTTGAGCATTGACCCTGTATCCACCAACACTACCAAATTTGGTCATTAAGTCTAGCAGTCTTTTGGTTGAGTTACCACCCTGAACGTGCCTGATCTCATCTATACAGTATTTTTAAATTGAATTCTTTATTGGTGCCTTTAGTGGGAATATATTATATGTATTTTGTTACTGCTGTATTTCATGCAGCACAGTGTTTCCCAGGTTCATCCTTGCTATTGCATATTAGCATGTTGCTTTTTAAACCCCAAGGAATGTGTGGCATGTATCAGTCACTCTTCATCCCAAGAGGATAACTGGATTTTTCCAGAGCTTTCTATTGTGCTATTATGAGCATGAGAGCATGGAAATCTATGTGAGATCCTAATGCCAGGACTTTGGGTAGCTACTGCTAAGTGGGATTTCTGGACGTGAAACAAACACACAACTGCATAACCAAGAAAACACACAGAATCATCATTGATTATACTCACTGACAATTACAGGATAACCTCCAGATAGTTCCTTAATTCTCACTGGCTTTAAGGATAATCAGCAAATTGCTTGGCATCCACCCAAGGAGAGTTTCAACAGCATTTACAGGAAGGACGAATCATCCCCCAAACCTCAGACTCCACATGAAGAAGTACACGAGGAGGATCAGTGAGGAATTTTCACTACAGGTAACAGACAGGAGCCTCGGGCTCTGCCCTGAGTGAGACCGAGTCTCAGAATCTACAGAAAGGGCCGTGTCTTTGCCCTGACTTTGTCGTCTAAGGAGAGAATGTTCATAGTTCTGTTTCTGTGCTTTTAACAGGTGCATCAGGCCCAAGCTGCAGCAGGACCTCTCTTTTCCTCCTGATTTTGATTTTTAAACATTTTCAACCAGGCTAAGGCGATGAATACTCATGAGCATTTTAGAAATACATGTTTCCTTTAGAAAATCCTGAATCATGTAAGTATTCATACTTCATACTAACAGGAGGCTAAGGTCGAGAAGAGATAAAGCGTAAATAACAGAACACGAGTGTGTCTAGAGCCATATATCCAAACTTCTGTGATGACAACAGTTACTGGGACTTTCTAATCCTCAATTAACTCTGCCTCTACACTCTTGTGATGTTTTGCAGAATATTTAAGAATTATGTTACTAAATATAAAATATAAGATTCACTCTTGATGTGGAAAATGGACATTCCACCTCACAATTAGGTGTAAAAAGTATTGAGTTTCAGGAGAATTTAAAATACTGCATTTTATTAAACTAGTGAACTTGAGCATATTTTGGAGTATCTTTTATTAGAACATATTTTTCTAGAAGTAGATGTTTTAGAAGTAAAATTGGAATGTCTGGTAGAGTAGTGAACTACAGAAGAACAATTCATTTCTTTCCAGTAATTCTAAGGCTGTTGAGTAAAACCTCTTTTTTTCACTTCATTTGTATTTGCCATATGGATTACACTTTTTAACTTTTTTCATGTTTGTAAACCAAACCACCACCCACATAAAAAGCCAAGATTTATACTGCTTCTTGTTTCTCATGAGGCATTTTTCTAATGCTGTTGCTTGATAAACTTTGCCACATTTCATAGGAGAAAATAGCACACGTGGAGAAGAGGAGTTTCATGGGTAACAACATTCACTTAAAGTTTTGTGATTTTTTTCCTGCTCCATTTCTTTATGAGTATAGTAAATATCATATCTGCTCTCTGGTATGAGAAACTGAAGATGTTAAAGAGCTCTAGAATGTACAATGGATATTATGAAATAGAAAATATCCAAAGGGAAATTTGGTGGAGGGGTGAGTAGTGAGGGGTGAAGAAAAAATGTGATAGTGATTTTTAAAAAAAAAAAAAGGTGTTTTTAAAAAAGCAAAGTGTAACCTGCTTGTAGTACATTTTACACATGTAAAATTGTGTCGTTTTACTTACTTCCTTATTTAGATGAGATCAGGTGCATTCAGGGCAGTATGGCCATAGACAACTTTCTTATTTAGAGAAATATGACTTTACAATTTTAACTGAAAAGTATATGATTTTTTTTTGGAAACTAGTGCTCATAGAATTGTGCAAAAGTAATAATTATTTCATCATAGAACCTGTCTAGCTTTGTGTTATACTTTTTAATTTCTGGCTTATTCAAGAGGAAATTCTTGGGAATGTAATTAAAGGAGTATTTAAACTACATCACTAATTCATGTAATTCTCTGGGTTTTTAAAAAATATTTTATTTGGTCTCTTGATATTTTGTAACATAGCAAAATTTTTTACACTAAGAAGCATGAAACATGGTAATGTTTTAAAAATCTCCTTTTTGGGCCAGAGATTTAGCTCAGTGGTTCCGGTGCCGGCTTAGTAGGTGCAAGGTCCCTGGTTCGATCCCTGGTAACCATATACAACAATACCGGGCATGGTGACTCACGCCCACCAGCAATCAATATCACATACCACAAATGCTGTGCGTGGTGGCTCAAGCCTGTAATCTCAGCTCTTGGGAGGCAGAGGCAGGGGGATTGCTGAGTTCGAGGCTTGCCTGGGCTACATAGTGAGCTCAGGGCCAGCCTGAACTACAAAACAAGACCCTGTCTCCAAAAAAAAAATCTTTTTTAAAACACTACCCTTTCTACCCTTTTACTCTAAGGGAACATCTAGCTTTCATCATATCAAACAATTCTAATAACTTTGCTCTCTATGAAGTTCCTACTACAAAGTTAGCTCATGTGACAGGGACCTTGTTACATTCACAGGCATAGAGCACGGCCAGAATGACAGTGCTCCAGGGTAACATTAATAAAGTCAACTTATATTAACACTTTATTAAAGTACTTTGTACATTGTAAAGCAAAGTCATTAAAACTATAGGACACTGCAATTTTATGAATTTATCATTAGAAAATCGTATGTTTTCTAGAGCATGTACCAGACATCACAGAATGTAGCTATTCAGTGTAGCTAGGTAATTGTTCCATATGTAACAAATGCAGAATTTAAAATGCAGAACAGTAGTTATTCTTTTTTTTTTCTTTTTTAAACAGCCATGTCTTGGTATTGTTATCTGTGTGACTACCCCTTTCTGTATGTTTGTCTATTAGATTTCCTTGGTCTTGGCAAGAGCTTTTTGATTTGGATATTAATTAGAGCTTGAAAATGAGTATGCTGAGCTGTCTGCTGACCATGAGACGCCAGTACCAGTACACTTCTCTGTCCTAAAAACCCAAATCTCCGGAAAAGAATCTTTCTTCTGAGAAAAGTCACCAGAGATGCACCAGAAAGATACAGGGCTTATTTTCCAATATTTGAAATTGAAAAATTCTCATAGAGTATACTTGCACTAATTTACATAATAAAATCCAGCCACGTGATAACTTTGAAAAGCTCCTGACTATGTGGATGTTTTTACCCAGCAGTCCTCTTCTTACCACCCCGATGGAGCTGCCCAACCTCACCGCGGTGACCGAGTTCGTGCTGCTGGGCGTCGCCGACCGGCCCGAGCTGCAGGCTCCGCTCTTCGTCCTGTTCCTCGGCGTCTACCTGACCTCGCTGCTGGGCAACCTGGGCACGGTCGTCCTCACCCACGTGGACCCCGGGCTGCAGACGCCCATGTACTTTTTCCTGGGACACCTGGCGCTCACCGACCTGGGTTATTCCACTGCCGTGGGGCCCAAGATGCTGGAAAATTTTGTGGTGGATCAAAGTACAATCTCATATCATTGTTGTGCTACGCAGCTGGCTTTCTTTCTTTTGTTTGTTGCTTGTGAGCTTTTTATTCTGTCCGCGATGTCCTACGACCGCTATGTGGCCATCTGCAGCCCGCTGCTGTACACGGCCATCATGTCACCGAGGGTGTGCTGGGTGTTAGTGGCGGGTCCCTATCTCTACTGCACTTCTGTGTCTCTTCTGATCACCACGAAGGTTTTCACTTTGCCCTTCTGTGGCCCCAATGTCATCCGTCACTTCTACTGCGACAGTCTCCCCTTGTTGTCCCTGGTCTGCTCTGACACACATGCAGTGGAGGTGATGATGCTCATACTGGCAGCTTTTAATTTGGTTTCCTCCCTGCTGGTGGTCCTCGTGTCCTACCTGCTCATCTCCGTGGCCATTCTGAGGATGCGCTCGGCAGAGGGCCGGCGCAAGGCCTTCTCCACCTGCGGGTCCCACCTGGCCGTGGTCACAGTGTTCTACGGGACGCTGATGTTCATGTACGTGCAGCCCAAGTCCAGTCACTCCTTTGACACCGACAAAGTGGCTTCCGTGTTTTACACCCTGGTCATCCCCATGCTCAATCCCTTGATCTATAGCTTGAGGAACAAAGATGTAAAAGACGCCCTGCAAAGATCACAGAGAAAACTATGCAGCATCTTCTCTTAAGCTCCTCCTGCTGTGTGACCCCTGTGCAGGGCCGGCAGTGTCGCCTTTCTCTGTTTCCCTGCAGACCGCCTCGCAAGCACAGAGGAGCTCACGGTCTCTAAGACCCTCACCTCGCTCTTGGATTCACGTTTAAAGGCCATAACACAGGAGTTAAATGCGGTAAAATATTGGCTCATTATAAACTTTAATAACAAAAATGTTAGAGCTACATAGATCTAGTTAAGTCTAAAATTAAGGGAGTTTGCAGAGTTGTAAGCTCTGGACATCAGGGAGACAAATGACTTCTCTTCTATTTGTAATGACTGCAATAATTTTCCAGTGTCCATATGTGTCTGTGAGTTACTTTTTATGCAAAGCCTGTGTTTTGATTTCAATCTCCAGACACTCCCCGGGTTGCAGAAAAGCAGAGCATGACTACGGCGTGTAACGAGGCACTTCGAATGCGTCAGGAGTAGAGATGCCTTTGAGTGCCCGTGTTCCCTGTGGTGACCTCAGGGTCCCCTTTTTCCTTAGTTTTGTTCTTGGCATTTGGCATAGGTGTTTGATTTGTAGTTTTTAGTGGCTCCGTTCCGATGGGGTCTGACACATGGACATATCAGCCGGATCAAACCGCGTCCCCTCCTCCCAGGCCCTGCCCCCCTTCCCCAGGGCCCGCTGGGAGTCGATTTCCAGCCCCTGCAGCGTCTCCTGCTTTGCTCTTTAAGGAAATTGCGGGGCTCCCCGCAGCAAACCGTGTGGTACGAGACCGTGGCGCCTGGCGTGTTTCACTGAGAGTGGAGACCCACGGTCCCCGGTGGCGCACACTTACTGCTTCTCACGCCCGGGCTGTGCGCAGCGCGCACACGCACCGCATTTCTTTACACACCCCGCGCAGGCGCCGAGTCCGCGTGCCCGCCTCTGCTCCCGCGCGTGGGCCGATGCAAGCGTGAGCGGGCACGCACGTGTGTGTCTGGCGTGACGGCTTCTGCTCGGGGAAGCGCTGAGGCCCGGCCCAGGCAGAGCGTCTTGAACGGAACCGCGAGGGCGCAGAGGCCTCCGGGCCGGATTCGTGGTCTCACGCGCGGGAGCCCGGGGCCCCGGGGGTCTCGGCGGCCCTGAACTTCGCCTCCCTCCGAGCGTGCGCGTTTCGAGCACACGGGCCCAGGAAAGCCTGAGGCTTCGAGCTCTGCGCAGGAGTCTCAGGGTTCTTTGGCTTGGTTTGGTCTCCCCAGGGCGCTGAGCTCAGCTCCTCCGTACAGATTTTCCTCTAACGTAGGTCTGTCCTCCTCGTCTGTCCAGCTCAAAAGGCGAACCCTGCTTGAGAAGCCAAAACAGAGCTTTCCTTACCCTCGCACACATGTCGGTCCCTGCTCCGGGCAGACTGCGGTCAGGCTGGGTCCAGGGGCAGCCTGCTCGGTTCATAAAGACCCATTTCCTGGAGGAAGCCAACAGGTCATTCTATCATTTTAACTCTGCTATATTTTGACCTAGAGTATGATACACCAAGTTCTGATGAACATACATGTTATGACAAGTGGGTATTTGCATCTACTATTCATTCTAAATTCTTGTGTTTTGTTCATTGTTTTTATTATTATATGACCCTAGGTTTATATTTATACCATACAGAAACTGATAGGGTTTCTTAGCACACCACCTTGTGACAGAATTACCTTTGTACTTAACAAATGCAAATAAAAGAAATCCACTGGCATAAAAAAATAATGGAGACATTGTCATGTATGGAAAAATTATGAAAGATTCTAAAGAATAGATTTTTAGGCTGATAAAATTTGGTAATTGCTAACATTTATGTATATATAAGTATATATGAAGCATATATATAACATATATATGGAAACACTTTCATGTGTGTGTGTGTATATATATGTAGAGAAATATATATATCTATAAATATATATATATATATATATGAAAACACTTTAATTTCCTGGAAAGCTAATATACAACTAAGACAAAATGAAATGCTGATGAGCAGATTATGAAAATATTTCAGTTATCATATTTTTAATTCATATTATATGATCCCTAATCAAACTCATGTAAGTTATACATAAATAAATTTACAATTGATAGAAATCTTACAGAATTGAAAAGAATATGTTTCTAAGCTTCAAAAGTAGATTAAATGATAGAACCCAGTTTATCACATCTTTTAAATGTTAGTGTGGCATTATGTCTTTTGAGAGTAGAGACTGAACTCACAATTTTGGTGCTGGGAAGGCAGGCAGTGGTGCCTCTGAGCTAAATCCTTGTTCCCTAGAAGAAGTATTTTGATGTGTCAAATTAGATAAAATATTTCATTGATTTTTGAAGTTAACCAGAATTTGAATAAGAAGATTTATGGTAGTTCAGTTTTTGAGTGTATTTTTCTATATAATATAAATTTTAGAAATCAGAAATTAGAATCCAATGGAATTACTACTAAATATGATTCATAGAATTTCATACTTCATACAATTTTAATTCAGAGTAATCAATATAGTTATGAAGTAGAATTACATAAAAATGTAGGGATGCTCACAGTCTCTATAAAAATCACAATTTATAACTGTTTAGGATAGTCGTGATGTATTGCATTTTTCAGTTTACGAAGACTGTAAGACACAAACACCAGAGAAAATACATGCGTGAAAATAAACTCAAAATTGAAGTTTATTTTCAAGGCGATGGCTCCGCCCAAAAGTCATCTCCCATTTGCATGAACAGTGAGTTCTACAATTTATTTAAAGGGCTTAATGCTTGCTAAATTTATTTTCAAAAACTCATGAAAAGTTATACTTTCCAAATGTGGAAGGAATATTACTTCGATGCCAAAGGCAGATGAAAGCATCATGAACGTGAAAATTCCTAACGGGATATTAGCAGATGAATCCAGCAATACGCAAAACCAGTGATGCCTCCTGCGGTTTTCTGTGATGAAAATAAATGTCTGGTTTGACATTTGCAATTCATGATGATCATCACGCAAAGAAAATCAGAGCAAGCATATCATAACTCAATAGCTGAAATATTTCCAGAAGTTTCAATACACATTCATGACAAAACTTTGACCAAGTATTTGTTAAAACAGAAATTCTCAAGCTTGGTCAAGTTTTCCATTTCCCCTTTATTCTCTTTATTTTTAGTTAGCTTTTTCTTATTATATTTCAGACTGTGGTGCTTAAGAAGTGTGTTTGGTCTTTAATTCCAAGAGACGGGTCTCAGGAAACAGAATTCTGTCCACGATATGAACAAAATACATAGCACCTCTGAGATTCAAGCATCTATATCCTCGAGCTGTGTGCTCCACGACAGTGGACTCAGTGTTTTGAAAATCAGTGTAAAGCACGCACACAATCACGCTTTACATTAATAACACACATGTGAGCACGTAGTGAACCACGGTCGCCTTTCTCGTGAACCACAAGCTTTAGATACAGCTCCCCTCCGGTGAAATAATACTTACTAGAAGCAAGACCAGGATGCAAAGGAAGGGGAAGTAAGGCCTGGTGGTGCTGGGCTGTACCCCAAAACTCTCTGGGAAGCTGAGACAGGCATCTCTCGAGTTCCAGCCTACTTAGGATAATCTGTCTGCTTTGTTGGGGCCTCCATCAAAATAAAACACAACTAAATTCCTGGAGACGGTGCTCAGTATGAAGGCTCTGCAGAGTCCCAAGTACTACACAAAAAGAAGGTGTGAGCTTTAAATTCTATCAGATCTAAGTGTCTGGCTGAAATAAAGCAAAGATGGACTCCTATGAATACGTATCACTTTTCATGCTCGACAAATTCCTACTCCACCTATAATTTATTTATCCACTCTTTCATGAATGGCTATTTAACTTGTTTTAACAAATCCATGACTTTGAATTATGCTTCCGTGAGTATGGGAGGGTCACTGCCTCTCTGATCAACATCATCAGGACTCAGGATCAGTACCCACAGGTGGCCTTGCTGGAGTGTAAAACATGCGTGTGTGCATGCACACACACACACACACACTCGGGTGCAGAAAGCTCCCATCAGTTACGGAAGGTTGCTGATAGTACTGCATTGTCTCCAGGGTTTCGTTAAGATGCCAAATTCTTTGGGGATAATGAAAAAAATTATTTGGATTTCCTGAGGGAGGGTATGAGAAGTTTAAAAGCGCTTGCATTGACCTGAAGTCCCCCCGGTAAAAATGCACCAGAAAATCAAGAAAGCGGTTTAAACATAGGAAATAAAGACCCATGGATTCACATGGTACCACCAGTGCCTGCGGAGAGGCTCCCGATCCCCGTGGCTTTGTCTTCTTGATTAAGTGGCCAGTTTTGATTCAGTTTCTAACCCTTTCGTTACTCTTTGATCCCCCAGAAGCAATAGGAGCCCTGTTTTATTTTCTTGCTATAAACTTTTCAATCTTGAGATGGAAAATATAACTTTTGAGACACAAGTGTGGATTTTTTGAAAATAATCATCATATAAGCCATATTTAATGGATGCCAAACCTGAGGAGAAAGCATAAGTATAAATACTTTTTTAAAAAAATCAAAACGTGTACAGCAGAGATGCAATCTCTCGTTCTGATGTTCTTCTCTTTATTTTGACCCCTGACTCTGTGATTCTCTAAAATGAAAGTTAATATGCAACATTTATGTAAAGAAATACAGAAATGTAATTTATGACCAAGGTCTTGATGAGAAAATCGAATGCCTCCCTCATGTGGTATTTTGAAAAGAATAATTTCAGGATCAAGAGACTCTTAAAAGTTCATGTGGGTACGGGTCCTGTGTCCGGTCTGCAGTGAGGTCTGCTTAGCCCGTTTAGAGGACACAGTTTTATCTTTTCTACTTATGAGAAAATTGACACCACCTGTGTTACAACTTCTCATGTTTTGCAGTTACAGATCAAGCTAACTGCAAGTAAAATACTATAGACTGTTCCTCCGGCATTTGCTGAAGATATTTCCATAACACTGTAACCAGGTACAGGAGACGTGAGTGTCTGCGGAGGGCAGAGGAAGGTGTAATCAGTCACAGCTCTGTAAGTACTATGTCCATCAAGAGGTCTGAAAAACGCGTGTAATCCATTTGTACACCATGTTAAAAAATCGTATATTTTTCTTTTATTAGAGCAAACAGTCATACGGTTTTCAGTACAAAGCTCAGCATTCTGTCTCTACCACTCAACAGGGGTAGTGACGTCTCATGTTAGGAAGTCGCCACCTGCCCCTACGCGATTCTCCTCGATGCCACACGCATGTTCAGACATATGTCACTGGCCGTGTACAGGTTCATCTGCAGCGTGGGCTGTGGCATACAGGAAGACATTCTGTGGACTTTGAGCAGACTGGATTTCAAACCCATGTCCACCGCACCTGTAATGCACATGCTCGTTGTGTATGATAGTGAAAGTTCTACAAAATATATAAAATTATAGCAATTACTTGAGTAGTTTCTAACTTTTTTTCTTTTTCTTTTTTTTTTTTTTTGCTTTTGAGACAGGGTCTCGCTTTGTAGTTCAGGCTGGCCCTGAGCTCACTATGGTGCCCAGGCAAGCCGCCGCGAACTCAGCAATCCTCCT
>PVIC010051125.1:0-12555 GCA_004025085.1 Thryonomys swinderianus
AAAAAAAAAAAAAAAAAAAAAAAGGGAAGATCAAATAATTAATGAAACAATGGAACCTTTAGATCTAAAACTGACTGTCATGTCTTTTGAATATACCATGTAAGAGAAATGTCTCAACATTTCTCAACATAGACCTTTCTGAAGTGTCAGCTGCAAGAGTCTTCTCTCCCCTACTAGATCTGCATTAGTCTCCTGCCCAGAGACAGTCTTATGGGTCTTTTTACCAATGTGTTTACTATTGTCTCAACAAAAGCCTACCTTTTGAAATCTACTATACAATACGATCCACAGTTTGGCTCTACTTTTAAAAAAATATTTTTTGGTTGTCTTTAAAATATTTTTTAAGTAAAAAGATGAAAAGATGGAAGGAAATAAGAAAGAAAAGCCCCCAGACTCCGCAAATACCATTGATATAAAGTAGTCTGAGTTCAGGTCCTGCCTCTGCCACTTTCTATCTTTAAAATTGTATCAAATAATATAACCTTTTCCTTTCTCTTGAATGAAAACAGTACTGTCATCAATATTTAAATGCAGATGATAGAAAGGAGGAGAGTACAATTGCTACAATGAAATAATAAAATTCAATAATAATTTGAAATGCTGGAATAAGGGTCAAAATAGAGATTTAAATAGAGAGGCAGTAGAAATTTGCAATTAAACTTTTCATGGCAGTGATGCAAATTTAGTTTGCATGTGCTTTCTATAAAAAGCATTTAGACAGGAATTTTATTGATCACAAGCAAAATGGGTTCATTACCACTGAAAACACTCTAGAGGAGACTATAAATGGATGATCATCGATCAGATATTTTAGAAACAAATCTTAATCCATCTGGGTAGTATTATTTAAGCTTCTGTTCATTCATCAAGTATTTACATTAAAGAATTACTATATGGAGGGCACCAAGTTAGTGTCCACAAAACACACTGATATCCAAGGTACATATGATTCTATTGCCCCAACAGAGTTTCCTGGGTCCTCCAACATTAACAAGAGAATACATTGATAACACAGGGTAAAGACCCATAAGACTGTCTCTGGGCAGGAGACTAATGTACATCTAGTAGGGGAGAGAAGACTCTTGCAGCTGACACTTCAGAAAGGTCTATCTGAAAATAGCTATTTTTTTTCATTTTTTAAATTGAATTTTTACTCATTTTTTTGTTGTTATTTTGCTTTGTTTTTGGCAGTACTGGGGATCGTACTTGGGCCCTTGTGCTCCCAAGATAGGCACGGTACCACTTGAGCCAAATCCCCAGCCCCAACTTGTACCTTTTTTTTTTTTTTTTTTTTTTTTTTTACACAGGGTCTCGCTTTGTAGTTCAGGCTGCCCCTGAGCTCACTATGTAGCCCAGGCAAGCCTGGAACTCAGCAATCCTCCTGTCTCTGCCTCCTGAGTGCTGAGATTACAGGCGTGAGCCACCATGCCTGGCTCTTTTTTTTAACATCATATTTTTTCTTACCCCTCAGTACTTACTTCAAGGGTAGTGGTAAACAATGAAACTAGCTATTTAAAGATTAAGAAGAAAGACACAGGAAGACAAATCATCTCTCTCATACAAGGCCTTGGGTGTCACTATTAGGTAAGACACAGAAATCCTAGAAAACTAAAAGTTCAGTGTGGTCAATGGATAGAGTAGAGGAAGACATGGCTAGCAACAGGATTAGAAAGGCAGTCTCAAGTGTGCTCAGTGTTTGAAAAGATGGAACCCATGGAATGTTTTAAAAAGAAGTCAGATTTGCTGTCCAAAACTATCCCTTCCCTTTTTACAGGGTATGATCAAACCATCTGTTGTTACTTGGAGTTGCTTTTGTTTTATTTTGTTGTGTGGATTTTTGAAGATGGGGTCTCACTGTGTTGCCCAGATTGATCTTGATCTTGTGAGTTCCAGTAAACCTCCCACCTCATTTCCTGGGTAGCTACAGTTCCAGGCATGGACTTATACACACACCTAAAAGAAATTCTAAAATATCTGAGAAACATTTTTTGTTTATCGAATTGATAACATGAGTAGATGTTCACTTGAAAAAAAAATAGATTGTTAACATATATAAAAAAGGATCAAGCTTTTAAATATGAGAAAATGTAAAAATGACTACATAAAAATATATTCTTGACGTGGAGAGAAATGAATTCTTTTTTTTTTTTTTTTTTCTTGAGACAGGGTCTCACTTTGTAGTTCAGGCTGGCCCTGAGCTCACTATGGTGCCCAGGCCACGAACTCAGCAATCCTCCTGTCTCTGCCTCCCGAGTGCTGGGATGACAGGCGTGAGCCACCACGCCCGGCATTGTGGTATGCGGTGTTGATTGTTGGTGGGCGTGTCTCTACACCCAGCATTATATGTGGTTACCAGGGATTGAACTCAGGACCTTGCGCTTGTGAGGCAGGCGCCGGAACTACTGAGCTAACCCTCGGCCCAACATTAAAACTTTTTTAATTTTACATTTCACATTAAAATAGTTGTTTCACTTATGAGTATGTTCTTAAGGTACATCCATTTGAGTACAAACGACTCATTTTTATGGCAGAGTAATATTCGATTTGATTAAAAAAATCGTATCTTCTTTATCCAGTCTAGACTTCATGAGCATTTGGGTTGTTTCCAAGATTTAGCTATCACAAACTGAGCTGCTATGAACATGGGTGCACATATGTAGCTGTGATATGAACCTCGTAATTCTTTTGTGTATACCCCCAGCAGGGAAATAGCAGGGTCAAATAGGATTACTAATCCTAGTTTTTTGAGGAATCTCCACATTGATCTCCATAGTGGTTGTACCTGTCTACATTCCCACCAATAATGGAGAAGAGTTCCTTTCTTTCCACAGCCTGACCAGCATTTGTTGCTGGCTAATTTTGAAATAGCCACTATTTTTTGTAGAGTGAGATGAAATCTCAGTGTTGTTTTCATCTGTATCTCTCGAATGACCAGTGACACTGAGCAAATATCATATCTTTTCTCCAGTATGAGAAACTAAAGATGTAAATGAGTTCTAGAATGCATGAAAGATATTGCGAATTAGTAAATATTCAAAGAGAAATCAGTTTGGGGTAAGTAATGAGGGGAAAGAAAAAGTCTGATGGTTAAAAAAAAGGAAGCAAAGCTTATGTATGTAGGGGTGGGGGTTGTAGAGTGGGTGGCAGAAGGAGAAAAACGAGAATGAACTCATATCATATACTGATATGAATTCTCAATGTTGAGCATGATCATGATGTGTATATATATTATACCAATAAAGATTCAAATTTTTAAAAATTGTTTCATAAGAGAATTATAAACAAAGGAAGTCAAAATTTATTACAGTGCCAGAAGACTACATACCACACAGAGGACTCTTAAAAATCATTTTAGAGAGACAAATGACCTAATAGAAAAACAGAAGAGGAATGACTGGCCAGAAGCAAATGAAAAGATGGTCAACCTTACCAGTAACCAAGGTAATGCAAATTAGCACAGTAATTACACTTCACTGTATTCACCACACTGGCAAAAACTCTAAATTCTGAAAATACTAGCTGCTAATCAGAAGGCGCAGAAAAGAGACACATACCGAGCTGCTGGGGGACTTCACAGGGGATTTGGCAAGATCTGGTACAACTGAGGATGCACCTGCTGTACAGCTGAAATTTCCATCCTAAATTCATATAGCAGAGAAATCCTTCCAGACAGACACTAGGATGGACACTATAGTGCGGGCTGCTATAATGAGAACTTTCTTCCACAGAGACATGATTAATAAATGAAACAGTAAAATGCAATGAAAGTAAACTAGATCTACTTTTTTTTGTTTTGTTTTTGTTTTCAATTGAATTATTGATACATTTTATATACAGCTCACAATCAGACTCAGTATTGAGGAATTTGTACCAGTATATGACATGAGTTAATTCTCATTTTACCCATATCCCTACCCACTCCGCACCCCCCCAACCCCTATATACATGTGCTCTCTTTTTCTTTTCAAGTCATATTTACTCTTCCCCCTCATTGCTTTCCCCTACCATATTCCCTTTGAGTATTTCCTATTTCACAAAATCTATCATACATTCTAAAACTCATTTACAACTACAGGTTCTCATACCAAAGAAAAGATACGATATTTACATATCTATGATATATTTATTTCACTTAATAGTATGTCCTCAAGGTGTGTCCATTTGCACATTTCTTATGGCAGAGTAATACTCCATTTTATAAAAAAAAAAAACTGCATCTTTCTTATCCAGTCTCCAGTTGATGGGCATCTGGGTTGTTTCCAAAATTCTTTTTTTCTTTTTTTTTTTTTTGAGACAGGGTCTTGCTTTGTTGTTCAGGCTGGCCTTGAGTTCACTTAGCAGCCCAGGCAAGCCTCGAACTCAGTAATCCTCCTTCTTCTGCCTCCCAGTACTGATTTTACAAATGTGAGCCACCATACCTGGCTACATTTACTGTACTTTTCAAAGCACCAAGAAAACAATAAGTTGCATAAATATATATTTCTACATGACCATTAAAACACATTTTACTGGCATTTTAGTGTGCAAAAGCATTTAAAAAGAAAGAAAAGGCACTTGAAGTACTTCAGAACTGTAATTCTCTCATAGTAGGAAGAAGAAGCAATGAGAGTGAAAATAAAAGCACAAATAAGGTGAAACCACTTACTGTATGAAAAGGCTCTTCTTACTTAAAAAATAGTTATATCTCTAAAAGCTTAAAATTATTTACAATAAAGAAACACCATATTATACACTACAACAATGGTCAACTTTAAAAATAGGCAAGTGGATAAAAGAGGAAAACATAATGTTAAGTAAAATAAATCTGAGACAAACTTAAATAGTGTATAGTTTCTCTTATTTAAGTAATGTAAACTACAAATGAAAAACAAAGTTAAAGGTTGATGAAAGAAAAGAAAGAGATAGATCTTTTGCCAATGGGAAGGGATCCAAGAGACTGAGGATGAGCAGAGGGTGTGCGCGAAAGGGAATGTGAAAGGACATCAGGTGCTTCATGTGCATGTACCAAAAACCCACAGTGTAATCACAGTATATCACAAACGTGGACTTAAATAATAACAATAATGGAAATGAAGAAAGAGAATCTAGGGAGAAGTGGGTGAGGAGGAGAATGGAAATGAAAATAATCAACATACATGTACTGTTCCTTAAGATGAATGCAAACTTCATGTGCTGCAAATATGTACTAATAAAATAAAATTTTAAAAGCAGGCAAAATAAAAGAAATAAAACACAAATGATCACAAATGTTGTGAACCTATTTTATAAAATATCTGAAGTAAATCCATATAGATAAAATGCAGGTTAATAATTGTCAGGGGCTAAAAGAAAGGAAGAGACAGAGGGGAGGACTGAAAATGTCCATTTAATGGATACAGGGCTTCTTTGGTGGTGAAGAAATATAATGAGACAGGATAAATGTGATGATGACACAACAATATGAATGTATTAAATGTCAGAGAAGTGTATACTTTTGAATGGCTAATTCTGTGCTTTAGGAACTTTACCTCTTCAACATAAAATTTTTTAAATACAATTCATTACTAGGCATAGAAGACTCAAAACAGAGAAACTGGTAAGGAGGACCTCAAAGTAGTTATAAGAGAAATGATTTGGAGGCCAGAGACTTAGCTCAATGGTTCCAGCAGCGCCTGCCTAGCAAGCACAAGGTCCTGAGTTCTATCCATGGTAACCACATACAACAATACCAGGTGTGGTAATTTACCCCACCAGTAATCAGTACCACATACCACAGTGCCGGGTGTGGTGGCTCACACCTGCAATCCCAGCACTCAGAAGGCAGAGGCAGGAGGATTGCTGAGTTCAAAGATTGTTTGGGCTACATAGTGAGCTCAAGGCCAGACTGAACTACAAAGTGAGACCATCTCAAAAAAAAAAAAAAAAAAAAAAGAAGAAGAAAAAAGAGAAAAAAGGGGAGAGGAGGAGCAGGGAGGGGAGGGAACAATTTAGCTTGAACTGCTCCCATGGCAGAGAACTTATAAAATGAATAAATCTGAGAGTTGTCTTTCCAAAAAGACTCAGTAACTCAATAATCCATTGGATTGGGAGAAAAAGAGAAGAACAGAGAGAAGCCAAAGATAAGACACCTGATTTTCTAATACAGACAGCATTCCATTCACAACAAATGGAAACCCAGGAGAAGGAACAAGTTTAAGAGGAAAAGTATTAACTCAGTTTGGCCTATTACAAAGTTCAAAATGTCTATGAGCTGTGTAAGTGAATATAACTGGCAGAGAGCCTAGGATAAGCATCTAGCCTAGCCTTACAGTACTGAATTGAGGCCATGGAAATAGAAGAGATCACTTGCAATTAAGATGAAAACAAGAAGTTTCAAGAGAAAATCCTAAAGAACACCAACACTAAACTCCTACAACAGAGATGTGCAAGAGGCAGAAGTCAAGAAAGTATTTCAAGAAGCAAAGAATAGTCAAAATTATATAAAACTGGTAAGACAAAATATAAATCAAAAGGAGGATTGAGAAGTAGGGCTTCAGGAATAAAGTGGTCCTCAGGGACTTTGGGAAGAGCAATTGCCTGCCACTCTGCAGGAAAATGGACTAGAAAACACCCTTCAACTCCTCAAAAACCTAGTAGCCTCAGTTTTAATGATATAGTTTACCAGTGAAACAGAGAAGTTCTAAACAGAAAGAACTCTGGCTAGAGAAGAAGAAGAAAGACAAATGTGATAAACAACCCTCCTGAGCATCACAGAGTCACTTCTTCCAGAACTGAAAGCTACACTAGTACTTCTCAAATGTGTCTATCTATCAGAACCACTCAAAATGGAGAAAAAAAAGCACAGTTGTACAACCTTTATGGTAGGAAATAACATTAAGACACTTAATTTGTTTGTATACACTTGTGTAAATTATGATTCTACCCAAATACAAGTGTTTATTATATTAATATGAAAAATGTTTTTTCTCATTTTTTCAATTAAAACTAATGTTCCAGAGAGGTGTCCTAGTTTATCATACCGGTTCTCCTACACACTTAAGTACAATTCATAGCTTCCACTTTGAGAAATATGGAGGAGGCTCTTCAGGACTCCCCTCAGAAACCTCTCAGAAAGTAGGAAACAAAACACAAAACCCATAAACTGCTAAATGAACAGTAAACATTCCTCATTTTCATTTGATTTGTCTTAAAACTTAAAAAATATGTTTCTGATATCTTAGAAATTAGTGACTAAATCTGTGCTGAAGTGAATTTAGGCTTTTTCTTCATTTTTCTCAATGGAAGAGTCATGACTTAAGTACGCTATACATAGAAACTGACCTAAATATCGTCAACTGAACTTCTCCCATATCTTTTCCAAGGTGCAAACATGGTTTTATAAAGGGGCCCTTAAGCTTTAGGGACAAAGGCAGGTTCAGCCTAAATGAGGTCATTAAAACAAAACATCAAATTCCCAGTGCCCTAAGATTCCAAGCCAATGACCTGCAGAGTGTTCCAGCTGATCTTAATTTTCTTGGCATAGTACAGACAGAGTACTGTAATATAATGCAAAATGGCTCTAAAGAGAAACCAGATACTGGCCAGAGTCTTGCCAATACACAGTTAAATAATACCAAAGTAGCTCTTTCATCTGAATACTGTGCCTCTCTTTCTCTCTCTCTTCTCTCTCTCACACACACACACACGCACACAAGCATGCACGCACGCACACACAGATACACACACACACACACACACACACACACACACACACACCACCCTTCTCAAGAATGAAAGCAATCTTCCACTGTGAATGTGGGCTGACTGAAAAACTTTCACTGGACTCAGTCCGATAAAGTACATGTGTTCTTTTAACTGGCAAATCTGCCCTGCTAAGACTGAAAATGCTTACAAAGAGACCAAAGAGACAAAAACTGAAATTTGTTCTGACCAAGGTTAATCCCAATTTAGAATGCGCTTAGGTAAAACAATACTCAAGTTTATACTGACCAGGATCTCTTTAGCATCTAACACTATCAGATCCCTCCCAAAATATAACCTAAATTTTACTTTTCTAACTTTCTGTACAAATTTGATATTATTTATGCTAAACTGTCATAGATTCCCAAATATTCTCTCATTAATCTCCTTAATAGCAAATACTCTCTGCTCCTTTCCCCTTCATGTAGTCATTCATTCAGTAAAAATTTAGTCTGTCATGTATTAGGCACTACTTACCTGAAATAAGAGATTGAATAAATAAAATTTAATAAATCCAAATTCTTGCTTTCATAGAATTTATGCCCTTATGGGAAAATAAAGAGAGTAAATGAGTAAACACATATGTGTGAACTATAAATGTCAAATAATAGTAAGTGTTATAGAGGAAAATCAAGGTGGATACATGCTGTAATTTGGATCCCAAAGAGCCCAAGTGTTAAAAGCTTTGCTCCTTAGGGGTGCTGGAATCTTTGAGAAATGGGGTCTGGGAGGAGGAAGCTAGTTTATGGGCAGGCATACTGTGTGCTGGCCCTCTGTATCTACTGATCTCTATCCATCTATCTCCCTCTCCTGCAAAATAGTAAAATATTTTATGATGAAATAGGATGGGGGACTGTCTAAATTGGAATACACAGTTCATAATATGATTTGCTATAATCGATTCAACCATAATATTAATCAAATACAACTTTTGAAAGAAATTATGTACAAGTTTTATGCAATTTATCCTAAAAACTTTAGTAGTCCCAGAAACTATTTCTGTTACATTTTAAACAACCATCCACTAACTGCAGTAGATGGTACCAGCCACCCAAAACCACCCACTTCGGGACACATTTTTTCTGTTAGAAAATGTTAGACTGTCACCCAGACAGTCCTCTGGCAAAGGCGCCCTGCCCGCCATTTTACTGTCCTCTGAAGAGCTCCATGTCAAGGTCAGGCATTTCCTAAGCAGCTCAGCCCTACCCTGATCCTAATTCTGATCCATTTTTCAGTGTCATCCTTGCTCCAGAGCTTCCATAGGACATATGAAGACTGTGCCACAGCTGCCCTGGGGCCTTTTCTCCCTGTGTTCATTCCCAGGGATTGTCCTCCCAGCACACTCATGCTCTAAATCGGCTTCCCTAAGAACCTCGCCTGCAGACCAACCGCTCTTTGTAAGCACAGTCTCTTAGCTACTGATGCATCCAATAAACACATACCACATATGGCAGTAAATATATTGAAATAAATGGCAAAGGCTATTTGCAGCATTCGGTGTTTCTCACTGATACACTCCTTCCTCAGTGCAACTCTTCCTTGAGAGTTATGTATTTCCTGACAACAGTCCAAACATGGAACAGAAGTCAGAGTGAAAGGTGAACACTGTCATTACTCCTGTCACATCGTCATTTACCTCAATAAAGAGCATTTCAAACTAGCCAGAATCCTCACTTCTAACCATCCCCGCACCAGAAATCAATATAAGACATAAAAAGACAACAATTCCTTCTGAGTTGTGGTGCTTTTATCAATCATTAAAGCAGACTTTCCCTAGGGTGATGCCTTGGAGTTACATGCCCCATGGTAATGCGTGAGGTGAAAAGTTACTGCAAACCCAGGCAGATTCTCAGGAAGGTAAGTTTTACGCAAAAGTACATGTACCAGATGAAGATCTGGAAACAGATTTGATAAATTCCATGAATGTGTATATTGTGTATACAAAGTCTTTGTGTATAGTTAAGGGATATAGGTCTCCTCACTTCCATCTGAGGAACAATGGCCCAAGTAATTCACCAATGACATTAATATTTAGTAATTAAAACATTTATTAGCATCTACCCTTTGGTGTGCAAGATGCAACTCATATTTCCATTAAATTATTCTGTGTGGAATGTTTGAAATAAGCTGGAAAAAAGTACAGCGGTTCACTGAGCATTCTTCACTTATAATTACATTAAATAATAATATATAAAGTCAGAAACATCTACTAATTTTATTACACATGATCAAAATTTCCTAAAGCACTTCTAAAATCTAATTAGGCTGGGATCTTCACATATAATTATTTTGCAAAGGAAATATTTTAACAGAACTAATAATATTTTAAAATTTTAATAAAGAAAAATGTGATTAAAGATGCTTAGAATTATGCCAAAATGAAATATTATAAAATTACCTTTATTTATGTATTTCTCTTAATAGCCCATTTACTCATTCATTTTTTTCAACAAAAGAACCTAAGAATAATGAACCCAAGCTAGTCCACTGTAAAAACAATACAGAATTAGACCGAATAGACAGCCAAGGAAATAAAATAAAAAATATGGAGTGTAAAAGAGAAAAGCAGACTACTTTAGACAGGCTAGTCAAAAAAGGCCAGCTTGATGAGATGAGCTTATACTGAGGCCTAAAGAATAAAGAGCAGACATGTAAAGAATCACAAAAGGGTTTCAAGGCACAGAAAGCAGTCAACTCAGTCTTTGAAACAGGAATAAAGCTTGCCAAGTTCACAGCAGATAGGACTGTGGCTGGCTAGAGGATAATGAAGACAGGGTACAATGCAGAGGAGATTTAAAAGATAAGGCTAAATCATGTAGAATCCTGTAGGTCAAAGGAAGAACTATAGGTTTCATTTAAGCTATCAAAACACTGTCAATTGAGCAATCACATGAAGTAGCCTCCATTTCTAAAGGTTTCCCGAAACAACTGTATGGAAGATGGATCGAGACGATTAATGTAGAAGCAATGTCATTTATGGCTTCTAGAGGTGGTTCCTACAGGTGAAAAGACAGGAGATTAAAGTAGGATTGTAGCAGCAGAGAGGAGAGAAGGGTATAGATCCAAGTCTGTATGGCTGAATAATATAGTAGTAATTAACAAGATAGAACACGGCCTCCTCAGTTTTTAGACTGAACAACCAAATGAAAGGTTTGAGCACAGAACAAGTGAAATCTGGAGGGACATCCTTTAAACCAAGCAGGGCCAAATGTATTCTGTACCTATGTCAGCTTCAAATTTACACATCTAATCCCGCATTCTTATTTCTAAATCTAAATACTCAGTTCTATTCCTTACTTTCACAGTTCAATCTGGTTCCTTCCAGATTTAACATACTGATTCTCTTTCTGATACTTGAACCATGATTTTGATGCACCATTTTTAACTTAACCCACCCCTCCTCTCCCCATCTCCATGAAGGTGGTTCCCATGCCCCTTGCCCCATGGAACCTCAAACATATTCTTTGCAAAAGAAGTGTGATGTCAATATAGGAATATATGAATGGAAGTTGA
Source organism: Thryonomys swinderianus (assembly GCA_004025085.1). Taxonomy (NCBI): domain Eukaryota; kingdom Metazoa; phylum Chordata; class Mammalia; order Rodentia; family Thryonomyidae; genus Thryonomys; species Thryonomys swinderianus. Next base: position 11,233 of record PVIC010051125.1, read on the forward strand.
GAAGAAAATTCATAGCCATAAGCCCAAAGAAATCTTCTGTCACTCATGTTAGCTACTGCAGCAGAGTCTTTGGGTGCTTTGAGAATCATGGGAATCAGCTACTTCGAGAAAAGAATAAAATTAGAGCTCTAAGAAGGCCCAAAACACGTAGGCATTGGTCTGTTATCTTATTACTTGCAGTAGGATGTTAATATTAAAAACTAGGTTTGCAGATTTCCAGCCCAGTATTTTTCAGTCACATCATACTGACTCACACCTTCCATAATTACAGTAAGAAAAGTGGTGAAAAGAATGTTTTAAGTGTTTATGAATTAAAAAATTGGCCCGCCAACCTAACCATCACATTACACCACATTGTATCTATAGAAAAATGTATGTGAAAAGCTATTAATTTATTAATGATCTGTTGGAATACAAACATATATAAACTAAGAATATTAGTAAGCCTATTTGTGTTTATTTTATTAGTAACTTTGAAATACATTGTATGTGTAGTTCAAGGAAAGGACAAGTAGGAAAGGCTCTCTCATGTCAGTTCTCATTTCTCTTCTAAATTAACTGAACCTTTCCCTCTTCTACTTTGTTGTGGCAAAGGCTTATGGGCACTTCTTGGTGTCTCCCTTGAGCTGGTCATACCTAAACTTCAGAAAATACAAATCCCAAGAAAGCTATTTCTACTTAAATATACACTGTGTATACTTACACAATACAACTTATTACTGTTCCAGATGAGATGACATTTTTCAAAGCAATATCCGTGCAACGCAGAAATCTTTTACTACATTAATCAAGACTCACATTTATGTTGAACCACGGATAACAACAATTTTTCTTTCTTGATAGAGCATGGTATATAACCACAGGGGAAACCAGAGTAGAAGCTGGGTTTTCAAAAAGTGAAAAACAAAACCACATTGGAGATAAAAGATTCATCTGCAAATAGAGCCTGAGAATTAACCAAAACTTGAAGATAACCTTCAAAGTGGAAATAAAAGATCTTCTATGATATAGGTCTGAAAATAGGAAGAAAAAGCTGTCTTCTACAAATTAAACAGCATGAAGTGAAAAGGATCCTGAGTTGATAGCTCTGATATCAGAAGCTAAAGGATCTCACTAAAACATACTTTTAGGACATTGACCATAGCTGACCATCGCTGAAGGGTGGCATTTACCTTCTAGCAAATACAATTCCTATAAACTAGGTGAATAGAATTAAAGAAAAATCTAAACACAGTGCTGGGCGTGGTGGCTCATGCCTGTAATCCCAGCACTCAGGAGGCAGAGACAGGAGGATTGCTGAGTTCGAGGCTTGCCTGGGCTACA
>PVIC010051126.1:0-12583 GCA_004025085.1 Thryonomys swinderianus
ATGATCCCTTGCTCTTTTCCATAGATTATACCTTTCCTGCTCGCTGGCTGCTATGCTGTCCTCTAGGTCTGAGATTCAGTTCTCTGCTTCATTCATCCTGCTGTGCAAGCTTTCATTCTCCTTCATCATTCCCTGGAGTTCTGCTTGAAGCTGTTTAAAAGGTTCCATTGCTTCTGCTAACTTGGATTCAATCATCTCAGTGATTTCTTCTTTAATGAAGTCTTTCACTGAGGACATATCTCTGTTTTGATCTCAGAGATGAGTTCTGCTTTCCATTTTACTAGATCCGCTTTAGTTACCATCTCCAAGAGTCCTGGTGTTTGAGTTTCAGTTTGCCCTATTTCCCTTTTCTCTGAATTTCCCTGTGGAGGTGATCTTTGTGTCTGGTTTTTTGTGTATTTTCCCATTTCTACTCTTTCTTTGTTTTTAATGCTCTTCTTTGACTGATGACAGGACAATGTTTGTTGCAGATCTTTTTCTATTATTTGGGGCCCTTTGGAAGCAGCACTTTCCTGGGGGGTCCTCCTTGAATCTGTAATAAACCTTGAGAGTTCTCACTCCTGACACATCATGATAGGTATTTGAGCAGAAGAATCACATTATGTTTGGTACCATAATACAATAAATGTCAATATCGGTATTAAACACAGTAAATAAGATAAAAAGGTTTGTTAGATTCTATACTGGATACTTTGAGCTTATGAGTTACCTCTATGTCTGACTCCTCACTGCACAGCTCTGGGATACAGTGGGTTGGTGGGCAGCCTTCAGTTCACTGGAAATAGACTGCACCCTGCAGCCGGGTCCGCATGCTGCTCCCTCAGTCCACTGGAAGCACAGCACGGCGGGGCTGTATCCGCTGGGTCCGGTCTGCCCGAGGCTGGTTCCCCAGTCCACTGGAAGCCCGGCACGGTGGGCTCGGAGCTGCTGGGTCTGGTCCTCCCGCTGCTCGTTCCCCAGTCCGCTGGAAACACGGCACGGCGAGCCCGGAACTGCTGAGTCCGGTCGGCCCGCCACTCGTTCCCCAGTCTGCCTGAAGCACGTTACGGCGGGCCCAGAGCTGCTTGGTCCAGTCTGCCCCCGCTCGTTCCTCAGTCCCTGTCTCCTGCTTCTTGACTGACTCTAGTCAGCCTTATGTTACTCTTCTTTGAATCACGTAAGAGCTGTTGGATTGATTTCTCATGGTCCATTGCCATCTTCCATAAGTTGTTCATTTCCTGTTCATTGGTTATGAGCCTGTCTTCTAGGTCTAAAGATCATTTGTCACTTTCATTCATCCTAGTTTGCAAATTTTCATTCTCATTTCTGATCACCTGGAACTCTGCTTGAAGCTCTTTAAAATGTCCCATTGCTTTTGTTACCTGAGATTCTATGGTGTTCCTGATCTCTTTTTTAATGAGGTCCTTCACTGTGGAAAGCATCTCTGTTTTCATCTCAGAGATTAATTCTGATTTCCAGTTTAGTAGATCTCTTTTGTTACCAGTTCAGAGAGCCCTGGTGATTGAGCTTCATTTTGCTCCATTTCCCTTTTGCCTGAATTTCCCATGGTGATGATTTTTGTGTCTGGGTTCTTGATTTTTTTTTCTCATTGCTATTGTGCTGTCAAGCAGTTTAAGTCACTGCACAATCTAAGCAGTGCTTACCCAGAGTTGTGCAAACAGGAATCAAGGTCCCACAAGGCTTCTGGCCTGGGTCCGGTTGCAGGTAGGCTGCTAACAGGTAGTAGAAGTCACTATCACATCTCCATAGCACTTATCCAGACTCACCGGTAGGGGAGAGGTCTCCCAGGCTTCTGGTCTGGATGAGATGACCAAGGACTACTAGCCTACAGTGGAAATCACTGTATGACCTCTGCAGCAGTTATCCAATCCATGGTGGGCAGGCTGCTTTCAGGTGGCAGAAGTCACTGTGTGGCCTCTGTGGTGCTACTCAGACTCACTCAGGGAGAGGGGAGGTCTCACAGGGCATCTGGCCTGGGTCTGGTGGTGGGCAGGCTGCTAGCATGTGGTGGAAGTCACTGCACAGCCTCTGCATTGCTTACCCAGGCTCATCCAGGTGGAATGGAGGTCTCATGGAGCATCTGGACTGGTTCTGGTAGTGGGCAGGCTACTAGTAGGTGGCAGAAGTCTCTGCATGGCCTCCATGACACTTACCTAGTCTCATCTGGGGGGAGTGGAACTCCCAAAGCACATCTGGCCTGGGTCCAGTGATGGGCAGGCTGCTTTCAGACAGTGGAAATCACTGTGGGACCTCTGCGGCACTTACCCAGAGTCACTCAGGGGGGATGGAGGTCCCACGGTGTGTCTGGCCTGGGATAGTGGTGGGGAGGCTGCTAGCAGGAGGCAGAAGTCACTGCATGGCCAATGCACTGCTTACCCAGACTCACTTCGGGAGACGGAGTTCCCACAGGGCTTCTGGCATGGGTTTGGTGGTGGGAAGGCTGCTTGTGGGTGGTAGAACTGCTTTATCACATTTTATAGTTGGTAGTCTCCTATAAAAATTTGCAATCTTAATTTCTATTTTCCAGGAAAACATTCTTAAGTGTGATTGTTTTTCAGTCTGATTCTGACAAAACAAACTTCTGGACTCCTTCTGTTTTCATGGTTGCTTATGTTTGTGTTCATCCTCTTTCACACTGTCTTTTCTCCTCCTGCATTGAAATCAGATCATGTGCTTGATATTCTATGTGGAAATTCACTTATAGAAACTATTTAAGACCTTAGATAATATCATATGTCTGTTCTCTGCTTCAGCCAGATCCTGGGAGCCCTTGCAAAGAAGCATTGTCTTCATTTAAGCTTTGTGATTATATTTTCTAGGCAGTCATTTTCAAATAACTTGAGGCCAGGCTGAAAACTATGGGGAAACTTTTGGATCATCCCTACTATTGAGGCTCAATATATTCTTGGTAAATCCTATCCTGGTTTCTTGTATTCATCTTCTCATGTTTGTGAACTACCAAAAGTCAGGATTATAAATTCCCAAGCAATCCATCACTGTGGACATGTCCTAGGCCAACACCACTAGCTTCTCTCTTCAGATTCCTGTTTTTATCTTCATTTTGTCCAGTAGTTGTTCATACTTCTTGAAGCTAACGAATTTGATAAAATGTTTTGCTCAAGTTTTTAATGCCCCTTAGTGAAGGATTGTTTTGAGTTCCCTGTCCACAGTTCTCAAGGATGGACATCTATCACAGACGCTTTCTGCTAGCTTCCTTTCAGGGTAGTGTGTTTTATCACAGAGCCAGTCCTTTTTTTTTTTTTTTTTTTTTTTTTTTTTTTTTTTTTTTTTTTTTTTTTTTTTTTTTTTTTTTTTTTTTGTGCTGGGGATCTACCTGGGATTGGGATTGCATGCTTATGAAACAGGTGCTGGAACCACTGAACTAAATCCGTGGTTCACCTCTTTTAAGTCTATTCAACTGTCATCTTATCTACATGTATGTACAGGCACCAATTTAAAACAAAGTCACCCAGCATTTCCTTAATTTAACGTACAGGTGGCCTAGAAAAGCACAAAGAGTTTGGAAGGGGCAAAGAAAATCTCTGGAAGAATGTGTTGCCCTAGGCTTCATATTGTTTGTATAATTACTATTTTATTGTCTTTTGCTCCTGATAGAATGTAAGCTCCACAAGGATAGAATATCTTTGTCTCTTTTATTCACTAAAAATTTCCAAGGCTGGAGAACAATGTCATACAGTGAATAACCAATAAAAATACGTGTTGAATAGATGAATGAATCAGATAGCCATCTCATCTTGAAAGTGAGCCTCTGAGAGAAAACAGTTGGGGGCTTCCTAAGTGGTATTGAGTACACATTTGAAGCTGAAAGTTATTGGTTTAAAATAAAATAAATTAGAATATTTGAGAGAGTTTCTCAGGTACAAGTATGGGAGAAAAACATTCTAAGATCCATCATGAGTATTTGTTTTTGTTGTCTTACAAGTAAATTTGTCAAAAGAAGAGAGACACAATAAATATAAGTATTAAATGTGAGAATATGAAATATATGTGTGCTAAAACCTAAGCAAACTGGAGTCAAGTTGATAGGGTTACTGATTTGGAATTAAGGATGTGATAGACAATCTGAGATAGTAAAAAGATGAACTTATGTTAGTAGCTAAATTTCTTATTTACTGATTATTTAGAACTATAATTATTTTCATTACAGACTCCCACAAGTCTTCCAAGAGCAGCTGGCCGAGAAACCAAATATGTAAGTCTTTTATAATTATACAGACTTTTTAAAATAAATGTTTGAGTGGTCTCAATTATATAGTCATTGAATTAACTATTTCTGTATAAATAGAAAGAGGCCAATATAAGGACCAAGGTCATGTCTGGGTTAAAATATCAAGTAAGCACATCAAATAAATTATTTCTTAAGTGAAGTCTAGTTTGATTAGTTTAGCTAAATAAACCAGAACAGTGATATCTACTTACTGTCTTTCTAATTATCAAAGCTTAGATACCATTTTCACTTTTTAAAAATTGAATTCTTTATTGGTACAATTTGTATACATCTCACAATCACATATAACATTGGGGAATTTGCACCAGTATATGACACAAGTTAATTCTCATTTTTGCCCATATCCCTACCCACCCATACCTCCCCACCCCCTTTATACATACTCTTTTATTTTCTTTCTGAATCATATTTATTCCTTCCCCTCATTACATTCTGTATACTTGAAGCATTACAGTTTTTCCATTTCCAATAGAATTACCAGTTTAATGGACCAATCAGTTTCTCCCAGCATTTAAATGATAAAATAAGCAGATTTTCAACTAGGAGCAAAACACTAGATTACTACTAGAGCTATAGATATGGATTCCCACACTTTAATTGGCTCTGAGTGTCTTGGATGTTCACACATGTGTGTTTGTAGGTACACATATGCATGTTTGCATGTACACATGCACACACACACATATGCCCACAACCTGTCTTTACTATCCTCATTCTTTGTTCACCTAATAACTGCATTTGTTAAGTGGGCCTCTCTGCTTCTGACCAAACACATTCTACTAGACAAAAGACTGTTTCCTCAGCAGTTGCTTAGTTTGTAGTCTAAAACAAATTGCTAGGTTATTCCTTTCAAGATACACATTATTTTTTCTAATATGTAGTTTTTCTCATTATCGTCAAGAGTAAATAGTTATTAAGTGCACATTTGGTGCCTTCTTATCATTGCAGTTGAGGCATTTCCGTCTTCATTTGAATTTCCCTAAGGCAAATAATGAACACAACAAAATTACTAAATTTTATCACATTCAGGAAGTTATGTTTACAGGATATGGGCAGGAACACTGCTCAGAGCATTTCCTGGAAGCTTTCACTGTTATTTTTCATTATTATTGGAAGCCCTTTGGAGTAGTACTTAAAAGCAGCAGAGGCATTTAGTGTGCTAGATCCAAGTCAAATTGCAGTGTTGCTTCTAGCTAACTGTGTGCTCCTGAGAAAATCACTCATTTTACTATGTGGCGCCTTTGTTTTTCAACTGTAAAATGATGATGCTAATTTTCCTAGTTGGTTTATGTAAGATTTGTGTTAGTCACTGCCCGAAAAGCTCTTAATGCAGCCCTGACACACAGGATTGCTCACTAAATAATAGTTCCTTCTCTCCCCTCACTTTTGCTTTTATTTATCCTCCTCTCTCCTGTTTTTTCAGTTTATGTAGAAGATTCACAACTTGAGTTGCTTCATGCTTTGGTGGGTGCAAGAAAAGAAGGTTCTTTAAAGATGGTTCTTGTATGTTTTCACGGTACACATTCTGATCCACAGGCTATACAGACTCAAGAAAAGAAGCTAGAGTATTTCAGTCTCTCCCTTCTTTTCTCATCTACTGCTGTCATTCAGCAAAGTGCCTCTGACTCCCGTAACTTGCAGTGAGTTGTGCAGGGCTGTTAGCTCCTCTCTCTTCCTTGGGTGGGCTCTCGATTTGACAGCAACTGGAGTAGTTCTAGAGGGAGGCTCTGATCCTACAGTTGGAGATAATTTCAAATGATTTTCTGTTTCAGTAAGTTATCAGACAATAAAAATAGGTGAACCTCTCCCTCTGTAACTTTTGTGAGAGCATTTGAGTCACTCTAAGTTAACTCTGACTCATCAAAGTTCAATACAGACAAGAATAAATAAAATCTGATTCAGATAATCTTGAGCTTAATTAAATTTTACTTTCTGGGTGAGAAGTTTTGTTTTTTTCACTTTGTTTTACTCTTTAACATTTGGACTGTTGTTTATGGCACCTCAAATTTATTCTTGTCTTTGTGAGACCACAGCATTGTTCTGTGGTAAAAGAGAAAAAAGCCAACATTTTGGTGCCAGCTTAGATAACTCCCACTTGGAAGTACTCGCTTATTACATTTACTAAATATTGGCTGATACATTTCTTTTGAGAAAAACAATATATTTATTTTGAAAAGAAAATGAAATTTTAGAATAGAAATTCATTTCAGATATAGGCTTTGATTTGATGTGAACCATCTTATAAATAACAGTGTAGGCTGATTTTTAGAGAAGGACATTTTAAAGTTTTCTTGTAGAATTTTTAATATTCCTATTAGCTGACCTATGGGATGATATTGCACCTTTAGTATGAGTTGAATAATTTTCACTTAATTTCTCACAAAATTCTCTCCTTCATGAAAACTCCAAAGCAAATCTGTAAAGTCTTTAGACTTAAGAATTTCAGCATTTCCCCAAATCTCTTCACAGCTTTGGCATCTTTTGAGACACCTGCTGGGTGTGTCATTAACTTTGCAGAGATTCTTCAGGTTAGGTTCAAAAGCAGGGATCACGGCGTTTGCGAGCTCCTGCAACACAGAGGTGGTTGAGCAAAGGGCAGAGTCACATTCGAGGACCGCTGTGGCAAATTAGCACGGGCTACCCAAATCCGGAGGCTTCTGAAAAGTTTTGTATGTGTCCTGTGGATCATACAATACATTCCGTATTCTCTAGCTCTACTAATCAGTTATCCACTTTTGTTCCTGATAGATATCAACATATATTTATCGAGTATCTGCCAGACACTACTGACTGAGCACTGGGGTGAGGCAAAAGCCTGGTGCCAAGGTTCCTGGACTGAAACATGACTTTAGGGGAGTCAGTAAACAGTTAAACAGGAAGTGAACAGGACACTTGTGAAAATAGAGGAGAGCTCTCTAGAGAAACTAATGGTAAAACAAACTCACAAAAGTGTTATTATTATTATTATTATTTTTTTTTTTTGAGACAGGGTCTCCCTTTGTAGTTCAGGCTGGCCCTGAGCTCACTATGTAGCCCAGGCAAGCCTCGAACTCAGCAATCCTCCTGTCTCTGCCTCCCGAGTGCTGGGATTACAGGCGTGAGCCACCATGCCCAGCCAAAGTGTTAATTTTTAATGTGTCAGTATTTTCATAAGTTTTCCAATTGGGGGAGATGGTTTAAGTGGAAAATTGTTGATTATTTCATTTTCCTGCATATTTGGTGAAAGATTATTTGCCTCAAGGAAAGAAAGGCAAAAGGAAAAAAAAAAAGGCAGAGAGAAAAGCAAATCAGTGAAAAATGTCTCTGAAGCTCTGTGGAATGGATTGTGATGTTCAATCTGTGTTTAGGGTTAGTCAGGGCCTGTAAAGTACAGGGATTCAGACTAATTAAAGGCACAGTTCCCATTATGCTGAAATTGCAGGCTATTTTAAAGTAATTTAATTGAGATTTTCTTAAGGTAAGAGAAATAAAATTAAGTTAAAAATATGCGGAGTAGGTAGTGATTGTTGTTCACTTGAAGAGTTGACTAATCTGTTCTCAGTATTTCACTTCACATTTTAATTTTGTTTTTAGAAATAGGATCTTGCTATGTATTTTATCTTTTTTTAAACAGATGTTTACTATTTCACAAATCCTATCATTCATTTTAGAAATAGTAAGAAAATATCCAAAGAGTAAAGGTGGGATGGGGTAAGCAAAGAAGGGAAAGAAAAACTTTGATGATAAAAAGGGAAACAAAGCTTATGTATATGGGGGTGGGGGGTTTAGGGAGCAGGAAAATGAGAAAAAATGAGAATTAAGTTGTGTCATATACTGGTACAAATTCTAAATTTTGATTGTGATCATAATGTGTTTATAAAATATTCCAATAAAATCAATTAAAACAGATACTTTATTTAATAATTAATATATTGAACCCTTATGTTGCAAATAAATCTATCAGTTCACTGAAACCACATATGCATCCTCCGAGATGGGAGGCATAATATAAAATTCCACCTTATAGAGTGGAAAACAGTCTCAGAAGTTTCAGGTTAGGCAAATTCCAACCCAGATCTTCTTGCTGTCAAAGTCTCTGCCATTGATATGTGTATGTACTTATAAATGCTACAGTTCAATTTGTTAGTATTTTTCTCTAAATTATACCTCAATGCCTGATAAAATTGTCTAAATTTAGAATGAATAATTTAATACCTGGTCACATTGACATTAAAATGATAATTCTTTACTGGTCCAATATCTTAAACCTCTTGGTTATGTGTACATTTGTTCATAATTTATCTAATATAATGAGCAATTATTTCTCATGATACTCATTTTTAAACAGTTTCTTTCTCCCTTTGTGAATTAATTTTCTCTTAAAATTTCCATTTCCTTCTATTTTAACTCTGTTTGGTTTGTAAGAGAATTTTTTTCTTTTTGTTATACTTGCTTTGTAAATGTTTATCATTTTTAGAAATATACCAGTATTAACTAATTTCATTGACATAGTTCAAAACCATATATACTTTCTTAATGAAAGACAGCATCAGAAAGTAGAGCTAGTATTTGTATTTGTTACTAATTTATCAAAAACTGTTGACTGGAATCAAATTCTACTGATAACACCTTACTTCAAAGTTTTCTACATTTCGAGAATTACTTTTAAGTGCCAGAGAAATAGGTAAGACAGGTTTATTGAATATTAGATAATATACAAGTGAGATCTCATTTTGATAACCTGAGGAACAGAAAATGTTATTACAGTGAAGTATATTGCTTCTAAAATATCACAATATATTGAAAACATGTCAAACTTTATTAAGAATGTTTCTTACTGCATATACAGATATTAAAATAAAGGTCATGGTATCTAATTCAGCCAGTTTGCACATTCTTCTTGTTGCTATGCTGAGGAATGTTGCTATGTTGGAGTGCCTCAGGCACTGTGCTCCAACAACGTAAGAAATCCTTTGGTAAATTCTACCATAGACTGAAGGGTAAACCCTAGAGTAGCCAGACGTGTTACCCTAGGACAAGACCAGAGGTTTGAGGAGTTGCAGGGAAGTTGGGTACAATTTAAGCAAGAAGTTCCACTCTACTGATCATTCTCAATTTTTACTGTTTTTAATGGTTCAGAAATATTTCTGGAGTGCAAGGGTGTATGTGAAGAAATGGGAAGCTTGGAAGATAATTACGCATGTTCTGCTCAGTGAGGGAGAAGAGAAGAGATTGGATGAGATCCTTTGTGCGTCTCCTTGTTACCATCATTTTAGTTTATCAAAAGTGAATTGCAAGAAAATGCCATGTTGACAAGGACTGGAGAGTTTGGGCTGTGCTCTGTGTGCTCCACATTTGGTCTTGGGCAGGTGGAAGGGGTTTCTCCAAGGCTAGCTGGACATAGTGGAAACCCTTTGTCATAATTTACTTTTCTGCGAGTTTCAAAACCTCACTTCTTCCCTTGGTCTTTAACCTTTAGTGGCTCTATAAACTAAATCTTTAACAAATTTCTTTGGAATTATAAATTTTGATCCTTATAAATGTCCACTGCTTTATCAATTTAAAAATTAATTTCTATTTGACAGTTGTGCCTATTTATGGGGTACAGTGTGATGTTTGATCTCTGTATATATCCATCGCTTCCCCAGTCTATCATTTTTTTGTGACAGAACGTTAAAAATTCATCTGAGTGATTTTGAAGTACATATTTTTTATTAATTACTGTCACCTGCAGTGCACCAGATCACTAAAACTTCTTTCTCCAGCCTAAACTGAAACTTCATCAGTGTCTTCTCCTTTTCCTTTTCTCCCCTCTGCCCACCTCCCCTGGCCTCTGGTAACCATCCCAGGTGCCTCAGAGTGAAATTTTAAACTGTCCTGAAGAAAAGTGCAGAAGCTAGAGAGAGACCATCTGCCAAGTTGACTATGGCATTTAAGTGACATCAAGAGCAGAGGCTGGAGGACAGCATCCTCTGAGGTCTGAAAGAAGTATTAGCCAGTAGTTCTAGGTCCACTTGGACTCTTATTCAGGAGTCAGGACAGAATAAAATGTTTCACACAAAATCCAAGGTAGGAAGATGTGAGAACAGCTCTGACAGTATTTACTTCAAGGAATAGGGAACGACAAGATGGTGGAACTGGAAAGGTACTGACCAATAAGCCACAGTTTTCAGTTCAGCACTTTGAATAAGTTCTTGTAAATACTGACATGTTTTTATGTTTCAGTAACTTGGAGTATACAAAAATATGTAACCTTGAATTCTGTACATCATATGATAATGCTTACATGAAGACAAAAAGTAAAAGCACTGTGTAAATGTGATATTCAGCTAGATATGCGATAAGTGAGTGCATAGGAAAGTGTCACCAGGTAACGTCCCATACTGCTAATCATCATTTTTTGGGGCCATCCTCCTTCCTTTCTTCTCCCTTTACTTTGCAAACATCCTAAAATGGACATGTGTCCCTTTAGTAATAAAATAACCTCAAATTCTGTATCTATATTATAGATATTTTCCAAAGCATTAACTTCACTAAAATATACACCATGTTTCTACTTTGCAGGCGAATCTCTCCTCACCATCCTCTACCGCCTCTGAGAGTCAGCTGGTATGTATCTTCCTGCTAAGCCATTGAACCGCTTCTAACATTCTCATGTTTCCAGGCAACTTTGCTTGAGAGAAAATGACCAGGGAATAAATTTACTACGTATAAGATTATCCACTTACTTGTCTAACCAAAGATTATTAATGTTTTAGTAAAGCTGTTTGTGATTGTTTTTTAACTGACAAACACACAAAACCACCCAAAACCTTACTAGCAACTTACATAAGTTGTAATGTATATACAACTTATATAAGTGGTAATGTTCGAACAGGTTGGGTTGAGCAAGAAGAAAAATTTAATCCAAAACAAGAGAAGAGAATTCATTTCCTGATGAGAACAATCTCAAATGGTTCAAAGAAAGGTAACAACTGAATACCTAGTTTCCTGGTTGGTGGAAACAAGAAATGAGATTCTCATACAGGAGATCAATGTTGGGTGAGAGAAATATGATGTTAATAATAAATGCAAGACACTGTGTAATTTAAACATTTCTAGCAGATCCATGAAAAATTGAAAAGAATCATAGTATTAATTTCAATAATTTATTTAATGCTAGATAAATATTGTCATTTTAATATGCACTGCAAGTTTTTACATTGTTGTTGAAGGGAACACTATGTCTATGAAATATGTATTTTACATGTCCACCAAATTTCAGTCCAGCTAGTCATACTGTAAGGCTCCCCAGAAACTGCACTGGGAAATATAGATATAAACTCTAGATTGTGTTATTTAGAGATAAAAATTAGATTAAATAGGAGAATTACATTTTCTTCTAGTGTTTTCTCTTTCTTATTCTTATAGCAGTTTGCCAATTGAAGCTGAGAAATGTTTCCTCAATATAACTGGTTAAAGAGTTTCTTCATATCATCAAAATTTTACTGTTTAAAATATTATAACTTCTTGAAATATATATACTGTCAGAAATAAAAAGTAGCGGTAAAACACTTTGAGATACAGAGACAAAAGGCCATGGTTTAATACTTTTTCCTCATTTAAAGCAATTGTTTTGGTGTAATGTCAAAAAGACAGCTGTGTTTTTATTTATAATACTGAAAAATGATAAAATACAGAATTTGATTCTTAAAATAGCACTTGTGCATGCTCATATTTATACATATGCTGTGTGTGTGTAAGTACACGTGCAAGTAGAATGTTTTTTGCATGTGTGTGATTTTGCTATCAGTTGGTTACAATAGTAAGGGACTGGAGAGTTTCTTGAAGACACATGGGGAATATATGTCAGATATCCAGCTCATAATTCCTGCTCTGATCCTAAGGCTGACAGTTGAGGGAATCGTAAGTCAGAGGGTCTGAGCCTCAATTTCCCAGTTGAACAATGAGAACATTCTATTAGGTTGTTTCCAAACCTTCCAGAACTGTGATTCTTGGTCACCACAGGATGTATGAAGGAGTTGCCATGGAAACAAGCCCGCCCTGCCACAACATAATGAAGTTGAGCACTTCCTAATGTAGATGTGAAAATATTACTACCATCCTTTCAATTTTTAAAATAATGATATGTTTTGTTATTGAGGATAATGTAAGAACTTATTATATATCTTTATGTGAAATTTTATTCAATGTAGTATACAAAACAGATTTTTAGATGTTAGTTGATGAAATATATGTGAGTATGCAAGAGCAAATCCTTCAAGTACATGATTTTAAAAAATAAGACAGGAAATAGAACTCATTGTGAATGTAATAGAAAAATCACACACACTTTTTTTTTTGGCTTAATAAAGT
>PVIC010051127.1:0-12594 GCA_004025085.1 Thryonomys swinderianus
GGGCCGGAGGGTTAGCTCAGTGGTTCCGGCGCCTGCCTTGCAAGCGCAAGGACCTGAGTTCGATCCCCGGTTACCACATATAATGCTGGGCGTGGTGGCTCACGCCTGTAATCCCAGCACTCGGGAGGCAGAGACAGGAGGATTGCTGAGTTCGCGGCGGCTTACCTGGGCACCAAAGTGAGCTCAGGGCCAGCCTGAACTACAAAGTGAGACCCTGTCTCCAAAAAGCCAAAAAAAAAAAAAAAATTTGTGCCTGTACATGACCTATCTTGATTCTCATTTTTCCCTTTCCTCTGCCCACTCTACCACCCCAACCCCCTATATACATAAGCTTTTGTTTTACCTTCAGAGTTTTCTTTCCCGTCTTTATTTTCCCTGCCCCTTTCCCTTCTTAGTCATTGTTTCTTTCTTTCTTTTTTTTTGCTTTTTGAGACAGGGTCTCGCATTGTAGTTCAGGCCGGCCCTGAGCTCACTATGGCTCCCAGGCAAGCCGCCACGAACTCAGCAATCCTCCTGTCTCTGCCTCCCGAGTGCTGGGATGACAGGCGTGAGCCACCACGCCCGGCATTATGGTATGCGGTGTTGATTGTTGGTGGGCGTGTCTCCACGCCCAGCATTATATGTGGTCACCGGGGATCGAACTCAGGTCCTTGTGCTTGTGAGGCAGGCGCCGGAACCACTGAGCTAACCCTCTGGCCCTAGTCATTGTTTCTTTAAGTAAACCTTCAGCTCCTCCTACTTCATGAATTCACACGTCCATGCCCTTGGAGGTGTGAGGTTCCCTCTATCTCCTACACTCTTTTTTTTAAAAAATTGAATTCTTTATTGGTACAATTTATATACATCTCACAATCACACATAACATTGGGGAATTTGTACCAATATATGACACAGTCAATTCTCATTTTTACCCATATCCCCACCCACCCCTCCCCACCCATTATATACATGGTCTTTTATTTTCTTTCAGAATCATATTTAGTCCTTCCCCTCATTACATCCCCACACCAAATTTCCTTTGGAAATTTCCCATTCTAAAAAGATTGTCATACTACTAGAGCTCATTTGCATCTGCCGGTGCTCATATCAACGAGAAGAGCCGGTGTCTGCCTGTGATCTATTGATTTCACCCATGAGCGTGTCCTCCAGGTGTATCCATTTGCACATAAATGAATCAATCTTGTCACTCTTTATGGCAGAATAATACTCCATTTTAGAAAAAAACTTCTCTTTTTTTAAAATTGAATTCTTTATTGGTACAATTTATATACATCTCAAAATCATGTTCTTCACTCTTTCATTCTTCTTTTTGTTTTTCTGACTGGCTGACTTCAAAATATCTTTGAGGCCACAGATTGTTCCATGTAATTATATCCTTCAGCTCCAGAATTTATCTCATTTTTTAAAATAGCACTTATTTATTAAACTTCCATTTTGTTTATACATTGGTTACCTAATAATGTCTTATTGTCTAACAGTGTTCGCTTGGATCTCATTGAGCTTGAGATGATTATTTTAAATTGTTTATGAAACGATTTTCACATTTCCCTTTTTTAGGGTTAGGTACCATAGCTGTCTGCCCTGGCGGTGTCCTGTTGCTGGTTATTTGTCAGCAGCACAGCATGCTGGCGTCTGTGCATTTGAAGGAGCAAACCTGCCTTCAAGCCGCTTATGACCGGTGTTGGCAGCTGAACCCTCCTGCTGTTCCGTGTCCGGGCTGGTGCGATTCCCTCCAGAGTCACGGCCACATGGGGTTCTGTCGAGGTCGTGATCGCTGCTGGTTGTGTAGTGGGGTTTAGGATGACAGGCTGTTCTCAGGGGCTCGGAGTGGTGTGACTCCTACCTGGTTCTTGGGCAGACTGGACTGACCTTGGGGTTGGTACTGGCACTGGGCTGTGCTTCAGGGTCCCCAGTTGGTTCTGCTGACAAATGATCGGGTTTACAGGTAGGCGCAGCTCATGGGATGCCAGTAGGGCTCCTGCCGAGTCACTGGGTGGATTCCTTTGCGGGCAGGCCTGGCTCTGGACCATTGTCGGAAGGAACAGAACTAAGCAACGGGTGCTTTGAGTTCCTGTGATGAGGCTGAAGCCACGGTCTTGCTGCTAGAGGCAGAGAGGAGCCCTCTTCTCCGTTCCTGAGCGAGCAGAACCACCCGGAGCGCAGCCGAGCAGGGCTGGGCTCGGGTGCAGCTTCCGGGAGCCTCTCGGGGCTGACTCGCAAGCCTGCCATGGGCACAGATGGGTGGGCTTGGGGGTGAAGAGTGCTCCTTTCAGCGAAGAGGGACTGAGCCGTGGCATCGGCCACCTCGGGGTCCACGGCGGGGCTCAGGATCCATCGACCTGATTCCCGGCCCCCGCGGTCCGGTGCCCTGCTGAACTTCTGGGCGGGTGGTTCTGGTGATAAGACCGCGGCCCCGTGCGACAGCAACCGAATGCGTGGAAGACGAGGCTATTGCTGGGCGTGGACTGGACCACAGCGGACAACACCGTCGCGAGTGGAGTGTGCTCTCCCCACACAGCCCTTGCTGCTCCGGCCGTGTTCACCACACACCGACTCGGGCCCCGAAGCTCCTCAGTGGTGCTTTGGTCCAGGGCTGGTTGCTGAACTCTTATTGCTGTGGGAGGCTGTGAGCAGGAGGGTTGGTTCCTATTTTGGCATCTTGGTGAATCAGCCTGTTGAACTTGTGTGGTTCTCGGCCTAGAGCGATACCAATTTTCCACAGGATGGAAGATATCCACTGTATTAGAGATGCATGTGCCTGAAATATTACTCCTATAACAGGGAATTTCTGCACAGTGAGTTTTCTAGGTTAGTGCTCACGACTGCTCTGCCCACCACACCTCTGTACACAGGGATGAAATTCCAGGTCTGATTTTGAAATTGTTGCAATGACCTACCTAACGTTATTCTTTCTCCAAACTGGTAAAAGTGCTACTTCACATGTGGTAGTTTAAGCACTGGGGATATTCTGGTTAGTTCAGGAAAGTAACAATTTCATGCACAATCTTAATCGTGCTGCCTACTCTCGCTAATTCCACCCGCGCTTCAGAGTCTATTTGCTCTGGTCTTAAACTACTTGAATCAGTGCATTAAGAGAACACAAGTCTATTCCCAAGTGCAGTGACTGCTTCCCCAATCTAGATTTTCAATTTAAAAAGGGAAGAATGCTGGACTTCATTTTATATGTTCTCTTACTGTTTAAGCTCCCACAAAAGCTTTGTCCAGGTGGTTGTTTGGCAGTATATTTTGTTTTCAGAATCTCTTGGAATATTTAAAGATGATGAATCTGCCACCAATATTCAATAAAGAGTACCTGGAAAACTTAGTTTTTGTCTGAATTTGGAAGTCAGAACTGAGGTCATTTGGATAGTTCTAGGGAACATGATCTTTGAAAGACCATTTTAGGTATTTGAATCATAGTTACAAGCTTATTGCTCAAGCCCATACATAGTGTATTTTGTCATTTCATTACAGTTAGGATAGTTTTTAAAAAGTTGAATGTGTCATATTACCAATGTTTTTGGCAATAGAGAGACTTTATAAATGTAACTTTGTAGAGTGAACCTACACGGTCTAGAACACGAAGCCAATCTTGGCTTCTTTGACTCATCCTCTCCCCATCACGTGCTGTTGAGCACTTAACAAATAAGTCACCAAATGTGGATCAATAAATAATAGCCTTGATTTGTAGCATTTGCAGATTTTCCTATATATATTTATGAAATATATAATTTGAAATATATGAAATATTATATATATTATATAGGAAACATATAATTTTCATATATATGAAATATATAATTTTCACACACATGAAATATAATTTTCATATATATGTGTGTGCATATATATGTATGAATGAAATATATATGAATATATATATTCATATATATGAAAATTAGTGTAGGATGTATCTATATACACATCCTTCCCGGCCCATTTCAGATACCAAAGATTTAACTTTTGTATTTCAAAATTTCTTGTAAAAATTTTCCCTTCATTCTGAATTTTCTCTTCACTATGTTGGGTGTGTGTGTGTGTATGTGTGTGTGTGTGTGTGTGTGTTTGCTGTGTAGAAGCTTTTTAGTAAGATGATGTGCTAACTTAATCTTTGTGATATTTTCACAAAGTCTTTCTTATGTCTTCAAGAATTCCACATATTCTCTCTTCCAGCAGATTTAGTGTTTCTGTTTTCATATTTAGACCTTTGATCCATTTTGATACTAGTTTAGTAGATGGTGAAACGATGGGCCTAGTTTTAATCTCCAGCATATGAAAAGCCAGTTTTTCCAGCACCAATTATTGAAGATGCGATCTTTCCTCCAGTGAAGGTGTTTGACTCTTTTGTCAAAGATAAGGTGGCTGAGTGTGTCTGGAGCTGTTTCTGTAACTTTCCATTTGTTCCACTGATCTTCAGGTCAGCTTTCTTTTTTCTTTTTTCTGCCGGTCCCCTTGCTGTTTTGGCCACAGAATCTTTGCAGCATAATTTCAAGTCAGGGATTGGGATGCCCCCGCCTTCCCTTTGTTGCCCAGAATCGCTTTGGCTGTTCTAGGTCTCTCTTCTGGTTCCAAAGGAATTTTAGGATTGTTTTCTCTATTTCTGTGAGACATGCTACTGGTATTTGGGTCAGAATTGCATTTTCATAGTGATTATTTTCTTTTTATGAAGTAAGATTCCTCTTGCTATCTGTGGAAACTGTAGTGATGCCACTTTTCTATTCCTTCTATCAATACTTTGCCTTTTGTTTTTCTTATTCAGCCTGATTAGGCTGATGAATTCTTTTGATCTTCCTCAATCACAACTTTATATGGACTTTTATTTATTTTCCTGTGTTCTATTTAATTCGATTCCACTGTGATTACTTCTATTTCCTTTCTTATTTTGGTTTTACTCTCCTTTTGCTAGCCTCTTAGGCTGAGGTGAAGGGCTTGGCAACTTTGTTTTCAGACATGAGGGTTAAGTCCTACCGGCTGCTGATCCCACATCTCTTGATTTCAATTTCAACACCTTGAAAATAATTTTTAAATGATCTTTCCTTCCTTCCTCCCTCCCTCCCTCTCTCCCTTCCTTCCTTCCTTCCTTCCTTCCTTCCTTCTTCTCTCTCTCTCTTCCTTCCTTCTTTTTTTTTGAGACAGGGTCCTGGTTTGTAGTTCAGGCTGGCCCTGAGCTCATTCTTGAATGCACAGCAATCCTCCTGCCTCTGCCTCCCGAGTGCTGGGATGACAGGCGTGAGCCACCACACCAGGCACAGTGGTGTGTGGTTCTGATGGCTGGTGGGTGTGAGTCATCATGCGTGGAATTGTGGTATATGGTACCAGGGACTGAATTTGGGACCTTGTGCTTGCAAGACAGATGCCAGAACCACTGAGCTAAATGCCCAGCCAGGTTTGAGTATTTTCAAAAATTCATTTTTACCTCCTTTGTTTGCTAGCAATAACTGCTAGCAATAACTCCTCATTATATTATTTTTAATGGTTAGTTTAGAATTCATGGAATACATTGTTAACAATTAACCTTCAAGTGATAGTGATATTATACTATTTCACCAGTGTGTATAAGAATCTTTCAACAACATACTCCCATTATTTTGCTTCTGGCTTTTGTGTTTTTATTGTCTTATGATCAAATGTTAAAAACTCCTCATTATTTTCAGCATTGCTTTAAAAAGCCAATTACTTTTTAAAGACCTTTAGATAATTAGAAAAAAAATTTTATATTTTATGCAATTAATGCTTCCAACATGCCCTTTCTTTTGTGCATAGCCAGGCCTCTACGTGGTAATATATTCTTTCTCCTTTAAGGACTTGTGTTAACATTTTTGTAAGGCAGGCTGACTGGCAATTAAGTTTTTCAGCTTTCGTATCCCATTAATTACAAATTTGTTCTTTCCTTTTTCAAAAATAATTAAAGATAACAAAAAATATAAATATTCCAAAAAAATTTTAATATAATGATATCAAAGAATGTAAACCCTCTTCTAGTCTCTGATATCATTTTATATCACTATGATACTTTTGTCAAGATGAAACCTGGCACCAGTACATTATTATTGACTAGACTCCCCACTCGGTAGGATGCCATTAAAGTACTTAGGTGCAGTAGTAACCCAGCCTCATTTTGAAGTTTCATTAGGTAAAACCAAAACTATGTGTAGCTGTAGTCTAATTTTGCTCCCTATTTGAGGCAAAATCCTTCCGCGTATTCTGCCCCGTGTTCTGTAAAGGATTGGGTTTTCTATTTTAGCTGTGGGCGCCGGGGTCAGGCTTTCCATGCGAGTTTGTGGTTGTGTGTGTGCCCCGCGGGCTCTTCGTCCCACTCTTCCAGCCGGTTCGCTCCCCAGCGTCGGGGACTTGGCTCCGGGGCCCTCGTCTGCTGGACTCTCCCTGTGCGTCCTCTGAGTGACATCCCTCGGAGCCTCCAGCCACGAACCGGGCAGCGCCTTCCTAGAGAGAGCCCTTTATGACTGCGTCTTTCATTTAGATTTGTGGTGAATCCTCTCGGCGAACATCGGAAACCAGAATCTGTGAAACATTCACAAGGGGCAGTAATATGTCCTGACGGTCGTAGTCGTCCTTCTTGGGTCTTTCTGCATCTTGCAGAACATCAGCAGTTTGACTTCACAGCACAACAGAGAAACCTAGAGCTTGGATGTTGGAAAACAATCGATCCATTAGAAATAGGACCGAAGTGTCTCTAAAGCTGTGTTGGATACATTAGGAAGGGTCATGTGATGGGCATATATAATTAAATAATTGCTGTCAGTGTGTCCCTGTCATAGAGAGCAAGGTACATTTACGCTTGATTAAACAAGTGCTTTGATTTGGTTGTTTTTGTACATATCTGTGTTCTGAACTTCAAAATAAATGCTCTTAAAATATAGTTGGTGAAATTTATATTACTTTATAGCAATCCTTTGAGAATTATGAGAATTAAAATGCTTTTGACTGACTGAGGTGAGTGGAGTCCAGGCAAGGGCCACATGCCATAACCCCAGCACTTGGAAGGGTGAGGCAGGAGGAGTGCTCTGAGTTCAAAGATAGCCTGGGCTACAGAGCAAAACTCTGTCTCAAAAAAACTGAGTAGAATAACTTATTTTTTTTACTGTCAGTAAGAATAGAAAATGATGGAAATTTCCCATCCATAATTTTTATCTGAAGTCAGAAAAATTGTAGCCATAGTAAATAGTCATTCTGTGGGTACAGTGTGCTCTTAATTTTCCTAAAATACTTTGGTGGAATATTCCAGTCATCTTCAGTCATGTTATGTGGATCAATTGTTTTTAAATGGATGGAATTAGAAACCATCTGTGGTGTGAAACTAACCAGACTCAGAAAATTAACTACCATATGATTTATATGAGAATCCAGATGAATGAGTAAACGAATGAATGAATGAATGAATAAATGAATAAGTAATCCAACTGAAAGAACAGAAAACAGAAGGTTGACTTGTAGAGGTAGGGGAAGGACAAGTGAGGTGGAGAGGAAAGGGCGCAGGGGATTATGGGATTGGAGTTGGTTAAGATGTTAAACGCACGTGGCCCCTTCCCAAATAAGCCCAGTCATTGTGCAGCATTAGCAAGCACTAGAAAAAATTTAAAACGAAGCCAAAAAGCTAATGCTTGTCTTGAATGAAATGCTCAAAACTTCAGAAAGAAGGTAAAAGGTAAAGTTAATTAAAACAATAAGTATGTGCATATAGTGGTACCATTGTAGCTAGTAATCAGATTTTAGTCACCCCCAGCTCTAAAATATAGTCTCAGTTCTGGGACATGACGGGGAACAAAACTATAAATGAAGAAACAGTTGACACAGTTCACACATCAGAATCTCTGTAACACGTCCTGGGCTCCATAGAGACCCTCTACTTCCATGAAGAGTCTGTGTCTTCTTTAAACAATGCAGTAACATTTTGGAAGTTGAGATGGTTAATAGTGCAAAGGATTAAGAAAAGTTGGTGGCTGTCTTGATAGCAAAGGAAGAGACAGAAACTTATGAAGCATGATGCACAAGTTAAAGGCATATCCATTTGGGCTTTGAGCATAGGTCCGTGTCTTTTGAGAGTATCATTGTATGATTTCACCATACGATTATTTACATATTCATGTACTTATTATATAGATGTGTTTAAGGACCAGCCTACACAAACAGACGATGCGCTAGAGGGCGGGTTAAATAGAGCTTTAGCACCACCAGAGAAACTTACCTGTGCAGGTGACTTCCTTCGGTCGCATAGTCAAATGGGTGGCGTCCCTGTGTGCTCCAGCCACCCTGTGAGGGCTCTACCTGGCACCGTCCCGTGCCGCCGCGGTGGGCAAACTCGCCTGCCACCGCCAGCGTGCTGGAGCCTGGTCAGGTGGAAAGAAACTGCGCTTCAGAGATTGTTGTGAAGAGAGATGAGTCAGCGGGTTCCACGAACAGCAGAACCGTCCTCAACTTTATTCCCCCAGGACTCAGATTACATCATAGGCATGTCCGTAAATTTGGACAAACGTAAGGGCTACAACAAAATAGCAAGACATACTTTTTATACTCCTGGCTATACACGGAACAAGTCGTTTGCTTTTATGCCCCGTAGTTTTATTTAAGAACACGTTTCATGGCATAACTCTATCTTCTGTGCTGATGGGAGCGTTTTTTATTTCAAACAATGTAAACATCTTAGGACATTTTCTTGAACCATTGAGCATGGAACCCATAAATATTTAGCTTTGTACTTAAAAGCTGGAGTTGGTCTAGATTTTGAAAATTAGACAATACAATTACATTAAATTTTACGATACATTTTTATCATGGTAGTGAGTATTTTAAAACACTGTTCCTATTGGCCCGGAGGTGTAGCTCAGTGGTCCCGGGACCCGTCCCACAAGTGCAAGGTCCTGAGTTTGTTCCCCAGTCCCACCCGCCAAATGATGTCCCTGTTTTGTGACAAGCAACAACAGAGTACGATTAGGGTAAATTTTGTTAATAAATTCTCTTACTTGATGGTTTACTTCAGTTTATTGTAAAATTCTGTCAGAATTATTATTTATTTCAGTTTATTGTAAACAAGTCAGAATTATAGCTTTTGTAAGGCATGTCACCTATACGCATGCATGTTTTTAAATTAAAACACAGACACACACAGACACACACACTTTTTAAATTAAAACCCAACATCTTTTTACATTGGACTGTTTGGTGTGTTTCCCCAGAAATAACAGTCAGCAGCCAGCTCTTACCAAGAATTCAACAAAGGTTGTTTAATCGATTTAATTTTATTCTCAAAAGCATCTATTCAATAGGACGGGCAAATATTTGAGTAGAGCGAAGCTGGGGTGAAGTATTTTGAGATCATCTAGACTCCTGTCCAATCATCTAGATCCAGGACCACAAGATTGCCATTGATTCAAGAAATTTTAGACTGTCTACAGCAATTTTCTTGACCTGAACAACATAAATTTCCTTCAAACATGATAATAGTTTGATATATGGAATTGAAATAAAAAGTGATAGATGACCTTCTGAACTTTCCCTTTTCTTTGATCTTATAGAACAGTATTGTGTTTCCATAACACTTTGACAGATGTTTGTTGAATTCAAAGGAACCACAAGAGTTAATATTTAGTTTGTATATTTTCCTGAGCCAGTAAAATTCACTTTCTTCTCCTCTGCCTGTCATGAGTGCTCTGAGTTCAGCTTGCCTACTAATTGAGTTACTCACTCACATGGCGAAATAGCTTCTTAATAACTTCTTTAATTATTTAGCCATTTAACAGGGCTCAGTCTTGTTGTGTGGAAGATAGTGACGTTAAAATCATTAGCCCATGAGCCTAAGTGCTGGCATTATTTCTGGTTAGTGATAATAACCCAGAATCCCTAGTAATGCTTTCGTATTTGCGTTGTACTTGTTTTCTCTGCCTTTCTATTGCCTTGGTTCAAAATTCACATGTCGATGTGGGCCATCCTAAACCACTAAAAGCACAGCTTAGCCCCCAGCCTCATTTATTTTGAATTAGGCCAGGTTGGCACTATCTCTGCAGAGATGAATGGCTTTTGACTAAATTGTGCTGTGTTCTCCTCAATAGAGAACAGCTCCCCTCCCCCACGGAACAAGCCCTGCCACTCTTATTACTGATCATTAATGGTTGGACAGGAAGCTGGCTGTCCTCTTGAGGCTACTCCAGTGATTACATACCACTGACTGCATGCGCTGTTACAAATAGGCTTCATGTCTGGCCTCCTTGTGATCATTTCCAGACAACAATCTGCAGCCGGGTTGTTCCTGAACCTTGACCCTGGGGTAGCGCTTGCACGGTGGCCGTCTTGTTTGTTAATTTGTTCCCTAATCACACAGCTGTGAGGCCTACTGCATAGTCACTGTAGCCCACGGCAAATCTCTGTTATCCTTCTAGCCCAAGGCTGGATCCAATGGCAGAGCCATTGCCAGGTTCTTAAGCAGGATGGGGGAAGGAATTTTGAGGTAAATTCTTAGTTTTTTTTTTAAACATCTCGGAAACTTGGCAAAGGGGAAAACTGTGCCCACTGGATCTGTTCACAGCTGAGCGTTTTGGGAATCTTGAAATGTTCTCTTTTGGAGTTCTTCAGAGTGTGGACTCGTTGGATAGCTGATGAAACGGACTGCCCGTAAGAGAGTCAGTATAAAAATACTCCGGGAGGATGAGTGCCGCCATCTGTGTTGTCTTACTCCCGGCTCAGATTGACTTGCAAATTAATATGCTTATAAATATTAATTGGTAGGAAGAAATCAGAGAAAGTGTAAAAGTGTGTGAATATTATAAATACACATTTATGTACATATATTTTTAAACACACACAGTTTGGATGGAGAATTTCTTTTGAGTTGGCAGATAAATTTGACTTTCGGTTTCCTTTTTGAAAAAATGTATTCATCAAAGTACAAATAAGAGTTTAAAAAATGTTCTCTTTTATGAGAGTGGATTTTTGAGTCTGAGGTTGCATGTGGGGACGTTGGTGGCTCACAAGGCACTTTGCAAAGCATTTTCTTTGATGCTGCCCAAATCTGTACATGATATAAAGTTAGCGTCTGTCACAACGGGGCTGATCCTGTGGTACAGAGGGACAAGAGGAGAAGGAACCTTCCTTAGGAAAAAGAAATGCTGAGGTGGTACATGGGTAAAAACTTTCCTTCACCAATATAAGTTAATATTTGCAAGAGAACAGATAGGTACACATAATTACACTGGATACAACTTGTCATTCTAATAAAAATGAGTCATTGTGTCCATTTAAAAATTCTTCCTCTTCTCTTTTAGAGAAGTATTCAGTAGCAGCACATCTAAGACTTTCTCTGCATCTGGGTTTATTGACACAGAGGCTCCCAGCCTGGAGAGCTCTCTGTAAGCCTTACTGCATATGCTTGTTGTGAGTTTTCCCATGTGTTTTTCTAATTCAAGTGGTTTCCTTTAGCCTAATATTTGTAGGAAGGGTATATTTAGCCGTGAAGTTTGATCGTCTCTTGGTCTGTTATTTGAACAGTTTCTTTTTCTTCTGTGTGAAGTACTGTTAGAAGGCCCACCTTGGAAGATGGTGTCGGGCTGTGGAATGCAGATTCTAGAACACACCCAGACCTCCTCGCTCATCTCCATAAAACACTCAGAGCTGACTTCTTGCTTTGTCTTTCTGCAGAGTGTGGGCTTCAGGCACCAGTGACGCAGGTGGCTGCACCTGATCTAGTGTGTTGGAATCCGTAGCTCTGTGCTAGGTGTCAGTCAACGTGTTGGGAAGGACTGGCCGACCGAGGGCGCCTCTGCTTTCCCAGAAGCCTTTGCAAAGGGGAACAACACACCTGTTCCCCAATGAGTGACACAGCGTGGAGAGGCAACGCAGGAATCTCAGCTCTCATGAGGGGAGAATAACTTATGGAGTCACCGACTGAACACCCCAACTCCTGCCGCTGGGGTGTTAGTGCTTCATCTGCGTCTCCCCGGAGATGTGGTGTGACCCCAGGGCTGGGAAATGGGCCTCCCTCCCACGAGGGGCGCCCAGGTCTGCAGAAGAGCGGAAGGCAGCTCAGGCAGAAGCTGGAGCGCTGGTCAAGCCTCCGCCCATCTGGACGCCTTCCCTGCCCCGAGTGCTACCTCAGCCATCGCACCCTGGCACTTGGCTCAAGCCCACGGTCCCCAGGGTGGCAGACTTGGGCCCGGCCATGCATCAGAAGCTCCAAGGGCTTTTTAGAAATGTTGCTGCCCGGGGCTGCTCTGGAGCATCTGACTCAGGGTTTGCGGCGATGGGCCTGGACTTTGGGGCCCTCACAAGCTCCTTAGATAAGGTGAGTGTGTAGAAGATGGAGGATCATTATGTATCACTTCTTTTAAAAATTTTATCGGTTGGTCTTTGTGGCACATAATGATACACTGTGTGCAGTGGGTGCGTGCACCTATCCCGCCTCAAGGCCTGGCACCCCTCCTCCCCTCCCCCACCTCTCTGTCTGCCATCCCCTTGAGAAAGATCTATCTCCCTACTTCCTGTGGGTGTTGGCTTTTGAAATTCTTCTAGGCACAAACTAAAGAAACTAGTTAGCACTCTCCATGGATAATATCATGGTTACTGAAAAGAGAAAAAGTATACTAG
>PVIC010051128.1:0-12573 GCA_004025085.1 Thryonomys swinderianus
CCTGTCTCAAAAAGAACCAAAACCAAAAACAAACAACAAAACAAAACAAAACAAAAAACCAGAACAAAACAAAAGGTAGAAAGGGGGAGGAAGGAAGTGTAAGAGATGAGAACAGGAATTAAGATATGTCACGTGCATGTACCAGCTCTCCACAAGGAATGTAAACATTGGGTACTGCAAGGATACAAAGTGTGGAAGTGGAAGTCTAAATATTCCAGATTACTGCTTCTTTGGTCACTTTGATCTTTTCTCTTTTCAGACATCGTAGCTGTCGGATGTGAGTTCAACCGAGTCCATTATCACAATGGCCAAGTGTTTCAGCCCCACCCCCTCTTTAGCTGCCTCTGTGTGAGTGGGGTGATTGGGTGCACACCACTGTTCAAACCCAAGCTGGCTGGCAGCCACTGCTCTGAAGCTGTACGTGGGAAGAATCAGTCAGACTGTGGCCCGAGACAGTCACAACAGCAGCTCTCAACAAGCTACAAGGCAATGCCAGGTGCTCGGAAGTACAGCTATTTTTCATGAATGACTTTTGTAGTAGCTTTCTCTGCTTTTCTTTGTCAACACACAGGTACTGGTTAAGTATGACAGACTGAGGGTTACAGTGAGGTTTAGGCTAAGGGTACCTTCTTTTTTGGTCTTTGCCTCCAGCAGGTATATTCTAAGTATCTCAAAAGGAAATTTTACAGTGTTTTAACTTTGCCTATAATATATTCGTTTTTAAAAGATCTACTAGGTCAGGACACTCTTTACATTCTTATACTTCTGCCTATTCCTAACAGCTTCTCTGGGAAATTGAGTTCTTCTGTATTGTCCAGAAATCAAGAATGCCTTTTACTTGAACTTAGACCTTACTGAAAGGTACAATGGATATACAGGATAGTTGTGTTTACCAAAACAAACAAGCAAACAATCTCTTAAGTTCTTTTTTGTTAAATGGATATTCTACAAATGGAGCTATAACCAGATAGGTGAATTTTAGATATTTACAAACTGAAAAAAGCATCCTTGAGAACTATGATTATGTCAGTTTAAAAAATTTATCAGGTTTTGCAAATTTGCATTTATGTAATCATTCAGTTAACAATATACTACTAATGCTTTAAAGTTATATGACAAATTACTCCTTTTTATTAATTTTGGTGCTAGCAATTGACCCCAGGGTCATGCACATGCTAAGTATGCATTCTACTGCTGAGCTGTACTCTGGGCTCCCAAACGGTTTTTCAAAATAGATAAAAACAAACTCTGTATGAGATCTCAGAGGCTCAATATAAGGCTCTTGTGAATAATTTACTCTGGTAAACTATAGCATTTGCTGGACCAGTATGAAACATGCAGTGACATAATGCCCTCTTTTCTCAAGGCTCGCAGATATTAAGCTTTTATTTTATACATCTCTATTTTTCTTGCTTTTTGAGACAGGGTCTCAATGTGTAGTTCAGGCTGGCCCTGAGCTCACTATGTAGCCCAGGCAAGCCTCGAACTCAGCAATCCTCCTGTCTCTGCCTCCCGAGTGCTGGGATTACAGGTGTGAGCCACCATGCCCAGCACTGTGGTATGTGGTGCTGATTGCTGGTTGATTGGTGGTGGGCGTGAGTCTCCACGCCCAGCATTGTATGTGGTTACCGGGGGTAGAACTCAGGACCTTGCGCTTGCGAGGCAGGCTCCGGAACCACTGAGCTAATCCTCCAGCCCTTTTTCTTGCTTTTTAATGAATGTTTAAAAACTCCTTGCCTACAGTTCTTGGTTTAAATTTAAGCAGGATTACTTCTAGGTAAGGTGATAATCTAACTTACTGTTATTTATATTGGACATATGCCAGGTTTCTAATTTGCTTCCTGCATTATGGTCCTACCTTCTAGATATCTTCAGGATTCTGTTTCTTTTCCCTCAGTTCAATGTTCAGCTGCAAGACCCTACTGTGATAACAGTGAAAGCAATATAATATTTTATACAAAAATATACAAACTTCAAATTTTCTATCAAGAAGAAGCTGTCCTGGATATTTTTTCTTTTCCTTTTCCTTTTTTTAGTACCTGGGATTGAAACAAGGGCCTCACACATGCCAGGCAGGAGCAATCTTTTTCATAATGTTAAATTGCTGTTTTGAACTGTGCTATGTTCAGAGGCAGAATCAAGTCACAATTTTACTACAACCTTACTCTTAAAGCATTTATTTAAAGATATACATTAATCTTAAGGAAATTCCTTGAAACAATAAACCAATATGTAGCTTGTTTAAAATGAACTATAGCCTGATTAATTTGCAAGTATAACATCTATAACAAGACTACAACGTAACAAATGTCTACTCAGGCATAGTATGAACATAACAGTGGATCTCAATGGAGATGGAAGAATTATATACCCTCTTCCTCTCCCGTTTCTCCTAAGCTGTAATAAGTAGAGAGGTTGTACTGAGCTACTCACTGCTCCATTCACAGATCCTTTCTACCTGTCTATATCTTTTCACAGGTGATCTGGAATGACTAGCCAATAGAATACTATAGAGTGCTGGATATTATAAGGATGGTACAAGTAAACTGAATGACTAAGATTACACATTTGTAATGATTTAGCATGTAAAATTATTTAATGCAATATATTACCAGTGCAGTATATTCCACTCATTACAGAACTTTCTAAAAGATTTAAAGAGTAGAGGAAATCTGGTCTCTTTGATAGTCTAATTCACAAATATCGTTTTAAATTTTAGACTGTAACATATGAAATTTAATACCACACTGTTGTGATTAATATCATGAATTACCTAAGTCAAAGTTTACTTTAATACCTACTATAAATAACATCAAGAATGAGGCAGATAAAAGAAAATACAACTACCACCTGGAACAAAAGCTTAGGTTTAGTAGGATGGGTTAACTTATCAGCTGACCCCAGACTTTTGGCAACAGGGATTGATTTTGTGCAAGATATTTTTTTCATGGGTTGGTGGCTTCAGGATGATTTAAATGCAGTATACTTATCATACACTTTATTTTGATGACTCATTATATAATGAAATATACAAGGAAGTAACTGTACAACTCACCATAATGCAGTAGCAGTGATAGCTCTGAGATTGCTTACCTGCAACAAGATGGCCCTTTCTGGAGGTGATGGGATAAAGTAATACCCAATGTGTTGCTCAGGTACACACTACAATCTCATTTTGGTTGGGGTCATTGTAGAGAATCCTGGTTCAAAAAAGGATAGGCTATTGGCAATGGAAGCAGGCTTCTCAGTGCTTTTGTAGTAGTCTCAGTATATTCTACCTTAACTTTAATTCAGAATGTATGAAAATTTGAAATTAGAAGGTCAATATTATTTATGATCTCCAGCAGTTGATGTTCTGGTAGTAAGGACAATTCAGTTCGCCTGACATATTCACAAGAGTCATTGACCATTGTTTTCCCAGTTGGGGAAGTCTTTTATGGTTGGGAAGTAATGTTCAAACTCTTTTGAAAACTGAGATAGGTGATCATGTACCAGCTGGCCCTGGCTCAGTCTCTTTTAAAATCTCTGCTAATATTTGAAATATGTCAAAAATCTCAATTTCACTTGTTGTCTCTTCAATTGTAGTTTGGCTTTGAATGCATCCACTTTATCTGCTGACTTGAATACAGTTGTAATTCTCTCCTGAAGTGACTGAGTTTTTCTTTTTTAGCAAGGGGGAATGTAATAGAAACAGGCAAGTTTTGCAGCCAGTAGTGTCAATGAAATGTGCTGCTAATGGTGTCAGTTTTTGTAAAAAACTTCTGGAGTGGTTCTTCTAATCAGCAACTCTGGCCAGTGATCTACCATTAAGAAGCCATCTTGGGCTGGAGGGTTAACTCAGTGGTTCTGGCGCCTGCCTCGCAAGTGCAAGGTCCTAAGTTCGATCCCTGGTAACCACATATGATGCTGGGCGTGGAGACTCATGCCCACCAACAATCAATACCGCATACCACAGCGCCGGGCGTGGTGGCTCACACCTGTAATCCCAGCACTCGGGAAGCAGAGACAGGAGGATTGCTGAGTTCGAAGCTTGCCTGGGCTACATAGTGAGCTCAGAGCCAGCCTGAGCTATAAAGCGAGATCCTGTCTCAAAAAAAAAAAAAAAAAAAAAGAAGCCATCTTACATCTATGTATAGGATGTGTGTGCTCTGTTAGTCTCTTCAGAGCTGCATGAACAGATGTGAGGTAAGGGAATATTCTTTAATCCGATTCATAATTTTAATCACATCCTGCAAAATGCTGAGTTTGGGTGACATTTTTCAGCTGGTCAGCAGTTTCACATTCAGAAGTAACCTCTTTGAACTGAATGGTGAACCAGAAAGCTGTCCAGTCATGGCAGTCACTTCATCTGTGTATATTAAAAAACAAAACAGCCAGTTCAGTTTTCTTAATAGGTAACCATTCAAAGACTTGAATGGTTCTGTGTGTTGTGCTATTGGCTGATAACAAAATACATACATTTCCTCATCAACACTGTTATGGAAATGTATGAAACAAAAACATCGTTGCTTTGTTGTCAATATCAGACTTGTCAACCTGGATTTATTATAGAGTCATTAATTCTAACAATTATGCCTCAATATCCTGTTATTTCAACATTTTGTCTAGTTATGGTGCTAGGTGAAAGAGGAACATGTGCCATCTTTTGAACCTCAGCCTTTCCTACAATTTCTTCACAATAAATGTACTTAGCATCAGACAGAATTAATGCTTTACCAGTAGTGAAGTGCTTCTTAGCTTTAGCAAAGTGGTTGGCCACTAAGAATGATGCTGTCAGTGCGGACACATTTAATGAAGTGGTGGCCTTCAACAACTTTTTTTTTCCATTTGAAAAACTTTGATCGAGGGTTTGTCTTTTAATGTATGATGTAAGTATTTTGAAGGTTACGTGGCTTAACTGGATAGCCAGTCAACACATATAGTGGGGTATGGAGAATGTAAATCACCTGTTGCAATAAACTCATAATTTAATGGTATTTAAAATAGTTTTCTCTTTGCTGGCAGTCTTAGAATCTTCTGCTCTTTCATGAAATCTTCCTCCTTTTCAAAGAAGCTCTCCAGTGATTTTTTTTTTCAGTTCATTTTGTCCAGGGTTAGCTTGTGGGCTTACCAGTGAGGCAAGGGCATGACATAGGAAAGGTGTAAGCTTAAGTGGTAAATAAAATGGGCAGTCCAAGCACAGACTAAAGTTAAATCCTGGATTTTAACTAGATGTCTACCACCAAATGCAGCTGTGCAACTGAATTACAGCTCATTTGTCACTATAAAAACTATGAGGTGCTGCTTATCACTTGCCACTCACTGATAAGGTTTTGCAAGCAAGTGATTTATTATGGTTTCTGTGCAGTCAAACTTCTCTGCTGTTACTCTGTTATTGTAGCTGGCTCCCCATGCCAGCATCACTGCTTCAGCTCTACCTCAGATCATCAGATATCAGAGTCTCATAAGGAGCCTCAATTCTACATCTCCCACATGCACAGGTCACAGTAGGGTTTGTAATCCTATGAGAATCTATTGCTGCCACTGATCTAACAGGAAGCAGAGCTGATGCAAATGAGAGTTGTAGGGAACAGCTATAAATAAAGCTTTGCTTGCTTACCTCTCACTCTCTCACCTCTCACTCTGCAGCCTACCTCCTAACAGGCCTTGGGCCCAGTGGTTGGGGCCCTGTAGAATAAACAGAAGTTTGGAAATAATACAGAACTTTTATTCCTCTTAAGAAAATGAACTGTGATATTTCACTTAAAGGGAATTTGAGTAGTGAGAAAAATGGAAATAGAATGAATTAGACAATAAGATTCTTTTATTCCTCTATTAATTTTAGCTTACAGGAGTCTTCCACTTTTTTGGAAAAGAAGATGTCTTGTGCAAGCAACCAAGTGGACTCCATGTTCTAAAACATGTGGAATGGGAATATCTAACAGGGTAACCAATGAGAACAGCAAGTGTGAAATGAGAAAAGAGAAAAGACTATGTTACATTCAGCCTTGCAACAGTACTATATCAAAGATAATAAAGGTAAATTTTAAATTAAACTTCATTAAAATTCAGCAGAAACTTCAGTATCTTAAGTATGTGTATTTTGGAAGGACAGTGATTCTGATAAAAATAAAACCACCTCATAATACCACACTGTAATAAGTAAAATCATTTCAGAGAAAAACAGATATTACTTTACTTGCACTTTGTAGGGTAGGGAATATTTTACACAGTAGAGATAACATGAACCTGGAGATTTTCTACATATTCTTATGGTTTCATAATGTGTATCTTAATCAGTCTGATTTGTTGTGGTCACATTTCATACATCCTGTTCACATGAATACAAAGTTTTCTTTGCAAAATGAATTTTCACTGCACTAAGAAAATTGGAATAGAGAAGTTTTGCACAGGACCATGATAAAATATTTACCATACAAATGGTTGGTGTAACTTCTTGAAGAAGGAAGATAGTTACCTTAAGGGAATAAGTTTTAAAAATGCTGTAAGATGCCTATCACTCCCAAGGAATTCCCTAGCATAAGAGCAACTGACTGCAATTTTTGGAAAGATATTTATCTATCCAAAAGTATCTTAGCTGTGTTAAGGAATTTGCTGTCTCTTGGGTAAATATTTAATAAGACATAGCCCTTGAGAGTAAACAAAATATTCCTATGGATTGTTGACTGAGAGAAAGAAGAAAAACACTGAGTTCCATGTTATGACAGAACAAGAACAGGGACCACAGACATTTGAAAGACAGAAGGTGCTGTAAGTCACTAAATGGCAACTATTAATGCCCCAGAAATTGTTTTACCTGTATGTTTGTGCCAAAAGATGTTGTACACAATACTGTTTTTCTACACTACTGTAATCAAATTTAAAGAATTATTTCTGTTTCTTTTCAGATTCCCAAAGGAAAAACATGCCAGCCTACTTTTCAACTCTCCAAAGCTGAAAAATTTGTCTTTTCTGGATGCTCAAGTATTCACAGTTATAAACCCATTTTTTGTGGAATTTGTTCAGATAAAAGATGTTGCATTCCTAATAAGTCTAAAATGATTACCATTCAATTTGAGTGCCCAAATGAGGGGTCATTTAAGTGGAAGATGCACTGGATTACATCTTGTGTGTGCCAGAGAAACTGCAGAGAACCTGGAGACATATTTTCTGAGCTCAAGATTCTATAAAACCAGGCAGAAGTATGCATGTGGTGTTAAGGTTAATCAATTATGTTATATAATTTAAAAGGGAGTGTGGTGGCAAGTCTGCTTTATGGATTTAAAGTACTAAAAACTTAGATATTCTCTGGTCCCTATGGTACAGCAGTAGAAGCTTCTAAAAACGTTTTTCCTAAAAATATATACAAAATGAACAATTTACAACTTAATTCGTTCCTATAGTTTATGCTACATTAATGTAATACAAACTTTTGGTACCATCTAAGTATCCAATATATAATTAAAAAGTTTTATAGCAACTATTAATGCCCCAGAAATTGTTTTACCTTTATGTCTGTGCCAAAAGATGTTTGTACACAATACTGTTTTTCTACACCCCTGAAATCAAATTTAAAGAATTATTCCTGTTTCTTTTCAGATTCTCAAAGGAAAACATGCCAGCCTACTTTTCAACTCTCCAAAGCTGAAAAATTTGTCTTTTCTGGATGTTTAAGTATTCAGTTATAAACCCATTTTTTGTGGAATTTGTTCAGATAAACAAATTTGTTCAGAAAATGTTTTATTTTACAAAATAATTGAGCAAACTTTGTTGATATACTTTAAAACACTAAATTTTTAAGCTTTAGTCTCTATCTGGCAATGTTGCCTAGGCTCTTGTCAAATGATAATGCAGGGCTAAAAAGATTGCAGATGAAGTCTTCAATAGAAGTAACATTATCCTATAAATATACTTATGATTTTCACTGTCCAATCATAAATGTTAGTTATGATTTCTTTAGGGGAGAGGAAAGTGGAATTAGTCTGGCTATTTTTACACTTGATCTTAGCCAAAAGGCCAAGAAGCGATAGTCTGGCTATTTTTAGCAGGTATAAACTAAAAGGTTTTCCACCAAATATGGGAAAAAACTAAATTTTCAAGATAAGGATCAAGAACAGTAGTAATACCTTGCAAAGGAAAAACACTTAAAAGCCAAACTAAAGAAAGCATACAACAGGGCTGGGATGTAGCTCAGTGGTGCCCTGGGAAAGGCAAGGTCCTGAGTTCAATCCCCAGTACCAGGAAAAAAAAAAAAGAAAGAAAGAAAGAAAAGAAAAGTATACAACAGATTATTTTGGCTTGAAAAAAAGAATTATTCCTAAAAATTACTTCCTTATATGATAAATCAAACTATTTACTTGAAATATAAATTGTGATTAAAATAAATTAATTCTAACTCAAACAGGAGTTAACAGTAAATA
The DNA here is from genome assembly GCA_004025085.1 of Thryonomys swinderianus. Taxonomy (NCBI): domain Eukaryota; kingdom Metazoa; phylum Chordata; class Mammalia; order Rodentia; family Thryonomyidae; genus Thryonomys; species Thryonomys swinderianus. The sequence continues at coordinate 8,400 of PVIC010051128.1, forward strand.
GAACAAAGGTGTGCAGAGAACATCAAGCTTCATAATGTTTTGCTCATTTGCAAAAATGGTGACATGCCAAAGAGTAACAAGTAGCACTGTTTGAAAACATGGACATTCTGCCGGGCATGGTGGCTCACGTCTGTAATCCCAGCACTCGGGAGGCAGAGACAGGAGGATTGCTGAGTTCGAGGCTTGCCTAGGCTACATAGTGAGCTCAGAGGCAGCCTGAACTACAAAAGCGAGACCCTGTCTCAAAAAAAAAAAAAAAAAAAAAAAAGAAAACATGGACATTCTAATATCAGTTGGCTTGATAAAAAGGTGGTTATTTAAAATAATTTCACATAAATACATGTTAAATGTCTAAACTGTGATTCTTCTGAGTATAAAAGTTGTTACTCAAAGGAAAAAAAATTTCCTTAAGTTGTAAAAAAACCTGCCTATGAAAATTTAGTAGCTTTTACATGGAAATATCATGTTACTCTATTCCTAGTACCTACCTTTTTTTTTTGTGACAGGGTATTACTTTGTAGTTCAGGCTGGTCCTGAGCTTACTATGTAGCTCAGGCAAGCCTTGAACTCAGCAATCCTCCTGCCTCTTCCTCCTGAGTGCTGGTATTACAGGCATGAGCCACCATGCCCGGCACTGTGGTGTGTGGTACTGACTGCCGGTGGGCGTGAATCACTACAACCAGTATTGTTGTACGCAGTTGCCAGGATTGAACCAGGGACCTTGTGCTTGCTAGGCAGGTGCTGGAACCACTGAGCTAAAATCTTTGGGCCTCCTAGTACCTACTTTTAAAGCATCTGAAGAATTTAAGCAGAATATCAAAATATAAATATAAAAATACACCTGTACAAGATTTTTATTATCAGTGCATAAAGGTCTAAAGGTGGGGTCATAAATAAAGCAATCTGTTAAAGAACTCTGTTGTCTCAATGTTCTTAGATTGTTTCAGGTGTGGATTTTAATAAATTCACACACTGGTATCATAAATTGTGACTAAGCAGAAAACAGTCTTTTAGACAAAATATTTCCTAAATTAAGAAAGCTGAAAACAGGTCACGAAAAGCAATGTGAAGTTAGGAAAAGTGATGGTTATGTTTTTAGGTTTCTTTCTCATACAGCTACGCTTAGTCTTGGTACCTCCTCCACTGGCATGCTCTTTGTGGCTTCCAGCTGGCCATACTCCTGGATGAGTGCCGACAAAGATGACACAGCTTCTGTGAAACAGCTTTCCTCCATCCCTTCAACTTGTAGATAGTGATGGAGGTGAGCCTATAAATGGTAAATCAGATGACATTTATCATACCAGTAACTTCAATATATCCAACCATCTTATAAAGTAAATAGTCTGTTAAAATTAATCACCTCTCTAATGGAAATGATTTTTTTTTTTTGGTACCCGAGACTGAACTCAGGATCTTGCACTTGAGAGGCAGGTATTAGAACCAGTAAGCTAAAACCCTAGGGTCCTCTGCAATGGAAATAAGAACTTGTATGAAATGAATATTTTGCCTAATCCATTAACTCATGAAATTTCCCCTGTACAGTATGATTGAGCCTCTTGCCTTCAGTTACAGTCAGTACAAGAAGCATCACAGACAAGGGAAGGTCAGTTCCAATTTTTATTGTTAAACCTCAAGAGCCAAAGCAAGCACAGTTAAAAAGGCATGCATTTACCTTTCTCCTGTAAAGCCTTGTGAACCTCTCTCTCAGCTCAATAAAGGTAGAATTCACACATGTGTTATTTGCTAAGGTCAGTAATGAGTGTGAATGTCCCACAGGAGGCACTGAGCACAGGCTGGTCTTCCAGCCTTCTTGGTTCCAGGACACAAACTGTAGGGAAGGTTTTAATCTGAGATATAGAAATGCAAACATCAGAACTAGCGTACTAAAATGCCTGTCACGTTATGTGGCCCCCATTAGCTGAACAAGGACATTACTGATGGCATCATTCTAACTGCTTAGTTTATAATCTAAGTTATCTATTTTTTGCCATTAGCAGAACCAGAGACATTTAATTCGGGAGCTTTTAAATCAGGAGTGATGGTGATATAAAAAGGTAGAAAAATATTCTCTAAAATCATAAAATCTGGGGCTACAAGAAATGAATGTATAATCCTCTTCATTTGCAATTCAACAGTTTACCTAAAAACAGACTGTCAAATATTAAACTTAGAAGCTTCATAGCAGAAGCTGTGGTGGTGGCAATAAAAATTATCAACTACTTTCTGAAGACTTTCAGAAAAAAAATGCCTCATATTAAGTTTAGTATTCCCTAAATAACAACCTGGTAATATTATTCTCAGTCTACACTTGAAGAAACTCTGTGGTTATCAGCTTGCCTGAAGTCACCCTTGAGGCAGTGGTACTGCTGTAACTAGAAGAGAAGCTGTGCTACCCTATTTCAACCAGTACAGGTAAGTTATCTTGGAAAACCAAAACAAACCTTTCAATATTTCTGCGAAGATCTGAAATCTGTACATTTCCTCTCACCATCAGGGCACAGGCAAGATACAGACCACGTTTTGGGTCTGCTTGAATTAGCTGGTGATCTTTACTAAAGGCATCTGAAAACATCTGATCCAACCTAGAACAATGAAAGAGTTGCCATTTATACAAAAAGCACTGCCTTTTTCTATGTATAATTTTAAAATTGACAGTCATTTGTAGGTTAAAAAATTATCCCCTTAATATTATAATATGTAGTATTTAAAACATATTCTAAACAGCTACCTATTGTTTTCTCAAAGGAATGCTGACAAATGTGAGAAGAAATCATGTATTATCTATTTTTTTTAAAAGGAAACTGTAGAAACTGGTTTTAGGTCACCAAAAAATGTTGACTGTGGCATTACAGAGCACTACAGAGCACTGACTGCTGAAATCTGTATCACAAGTGCTTAGTACAATATACTTATCTACATCCATTGTATCAGAACTATCAAAATTAAAGATATGACACTAAAACTATTACTTGCTTCTGTTAGTCACATTATAAATGTTAAGAATAACAGAAAAAAAACTATCAAAAGATAACATGAAGGTTTCCTATAAAAGATTAAGATCTATAGTACTGGTTTCTGAAGGGGAGATTTAAAACAGAAGCACTGTTTATTGTAATTGTAATTTGAGGTGAAGATTAGATTTTAAGTTGTATTAATGAACATCTGTAGAGAGAATTCTCTCCCCCTGTAACTGAAGGTTAAAAGATAAATAAAAATAAGATTATATTTTTCTAAAGTTACAGAGGAAAATAAAGGTGACTGACAAGAGTTTGTATCTCACCAATGTAGGTCTCCTTGATATGGCTCTACTTGGATTTTTTTTTTTGTTTTTTTTGGTACTAGGAATTGAACTCGGGTCCTTATGCTTCCAAGGTAGGCGCGGTACCACTTGAGCTAAATCCCTGGTCCTCCATTTTGATTCTTAAATACTATTTAACTTAATGTCAACATGATTATGCTTCTTAGCTTAACTAAAGGCAGGGCTTTATGTGCTAAACCTACAGAATATCTGGGCAGGGCTGCGGTAATACTTGGCCATTTATTTTTATCAGTTATTTATTAAATGCTGGCAATATATTCTAGTGCAAGAGAGCTAGCAGTGAACAAAATATGCACATCCTTCTCTAATGGAGCTCCTACTCCACACTGATCACTATATAGAAGGAGGGAGATGATTCCCTAAGGACAGGTGAGCTTTGGGGGACTTATAAATCCTCTACTGTTATATTCAAAATTTTGGTATATATGTGGTTTTAGGTATTTAAATTTGTTTTTCTTTTCTTTCTTTTTTTTTTTGGTGGTACCAGGGATTGAACTCAGGCCCTTGTACTCAAAAGGTAGGTGTGGTACCACTGAGTAAAAACCACTGAGTGAAATACTCAATTTTGGGTATTTTCACAGAGTACTGTAGAGGAGACACAGAAAAGATTAAAAATAACCACATAATCAAAAGTTATACTCAATTTATTTTCTTGGCATATGAAATAAAAAAACTACTAAGGAAGTATTATAATTATTGGGCTACTTACTATTATTCACATGTTCTTATTACTTATTTTGACAAAGATGGGCTGGGTACAGAACTGATATTTTAAACAATTTGCAAGCCAAATCATTATTATTTGTTTAGAAACTACTTATTAGAAATTAAAAAGATTTTTTACAACTATGCCAA
>PVIC010051129.1:0-12571 GCA_004025085.1 Thryonomys swinderianus
GAGGGGAAGGAATAAATATGATACAGAAAGAAAATAAAAGAGCATGTATAAGGGGGGAGGAGGGGGGAGTGGGTAGGGATATGGGTAAAAATGAGAATTAACTTGTGGCATATACTGGTACAAATTTCCCAATGTTATATGTGATTTTGAGATGTATATAAATTGTACCAATAAAGAATTCAATTAAAAAAAGATTTTGTTGTAGAACATTTAAATAATAGGAGAAAGAATGTATATTTGGGGAAATGCCTATATTACTCTCAACTTTCAGTTCTCTGTGGTTGCTTAGCAGTGTAATTAATTCTTTTGAGATGTCTGTATTTTCCATATATGAAGACTAGACTATGGTAGGGACTGGTGCTTTCTTACATTATCTAGCTGTCTTTCTTATTAGCAGCAGATCCGGATTTTTTTCTAACATCACTACCAGTTATAAACAGCAGGAAGAAGAAAAGAAGCAAAATATATTTTGCAATTGTCTTAGTTGCTACTATGGAGTAATTGGAAGTGCTGTGAGAGACTTTCAGGATGCATTTTTAAAGATGAGTGCCACACCCTTCTTCTGTTCTTCCTTATTCCTGCTGCTTGGAATGCATATATAATAGCAGAAATTCCGCAGCTATTTTAGGCTGTAAGGCAGTGAGGCAAGGAGCAGAAAAACAGGAGTGACTTGATCAGTGCGGGGCGTCCTCCTCAGGAGCTCCATAATGGGAGATGAAATGTCTATTGTTCCTAGCAACTATTATCTTGGGCTTTTCTATAATACAAAGCTAATCTTAACATAAATCATATTATTATTAGTGACTATATACAATGTACAGACATTTTATATTTTCAGTTAGGAAAATATAGAGGGAAACTTAGATAAGAGAAGATAGAAAATCAAGTAGAGATCTGTGCTATGGAACTTAGTGCTCTTTTTCATAAGGTTAGTCTTGCTTGAAAGAAAGAAAGATAGAGAAAGAGAGAGAGAGAAAGGGAGGGAGGGAGAGAGGGAGAAAGGGAGGGAGAGAGGAAGGAAGGAAGAAAGGGAAGGAAGGAAGAGAGAAAAACAAACACTGTAGTTAACACTTATCATTATAAACTATTAATAAAAGCACAAACATGATTTTATTTAAGGTTTTATTTGTGCTTCACTAATGAATAACTCACAGTAGAGAAACTTAAAGGACTGATTTCTATTTAGTCATTCATTAATTCGTGTACTAATGAATTCATTAAAGCACTTATAAAATACCTACTTTGTAGAAGGAACAATGGGTGTTGTTCCAATTTTTAAAAAATTCTTATAGCTAGGAGCTAATAACCTAGTGGAGGAGACAGATACATCATTATTGATTGTAAAAGCACAGTGGTGCTAACTGTGCACCCCAGTTTTGTAGGCTTACATGAGACTTTCAGGGTTAACCTTTAAGTAACCCTCAGTTGTCTTGGCAGGCAGGTGAGCAAGGGAAGTGTTGATACTGGACAGAAGTCCCATACTTCTAAGTAACTTTTGTTTATGTAATAGAGCTGAAAGGTCTCCAGGCCTTTATGTTTTATACACCATTCTATAGAGGATGGACTTTAACATCACTGGAGATGAGCCACAGTGTATTTTAAAGCATGGAAGTGACATTGTCAGATTTGTGTCATATTTAAAGTCCTCTGTCCCAGCATTGTGACTATGGTTTGGAAGGGGATAGCACTGGAAGAAAGGAGACCACTTAACAAAGAGACTTCAGCAGTCCAATGAAAATGCAAGCCAGCTCAATTCCAGGGTGTGGTGAAAGAACTGTGGAAGTAAGAAGCAGAGACAAAGGCATATAAAGCAATTGCATGATCAGAAGTAAGTGATTGTTGGGCTGAAGAGTTGAGGGAGCGAGTTAGTGATTTCATGATTACAGGGTTAGATTTTGAATAGAAGGTGATTCCTTCAATTTTCAGAATTTTTAATTCTCTGTATGAAACTTATGATTTGTATTTGAGAAAGGCTCTGTGGCCAAATTTCCTGGATTAAAACTCTGAGTCTATTCTTTTAACTAGAAGCAAGGTGTTTAACCTCTTCCTCACTTTTTTCACTTATGTTTGTTGTAGAATATAATGTATATAAGGATTGAGTTAATACATGTAAAATTGGAATATTACCTAGTACAGAAAAATTGCTTTATGAATATTATTATTTTATTATTATTACTATGGTATTAGCCATGCATTCCAAAGTGAAACTGTTTACTCAGGATTACATATAGACAAGATAAATTGTTTGTGGACCAAATTTTGAGGGGGAAAATTTCAATTCTTTCAGAGTGCCCATGAAGATTGGAGAAAAGATTTTGAGAAGTAGAAGGGAAAGTAAAGGATTTTAGCCTTTGCAAAATAGTAAAGTAATTAGAAAAGTGCAAAATTGTGATCAGTAACATCCAAAATAGTGAGAATAATAAAATAACAATACAAATACATCTAATGTATTGTACAAGCAGGATATTATTGAGTTTAAACTGAGTGGATCAGAGGCTGGAACAAAGTGGCAGAAATAGGAAATAAAAACAAGACAAAGTTTTTAAAAAAGGAGTAAGTAGAGACTGGTCTTTTGAGCAGCTGAATGCGATGTAAGAAGTAATGAAACCAATAAGACTTGAGTTTAAGGGAGGGCTCTTTCATACACCAAAGAGAAATAAAGAATCATGAAAGAGGGAATGAGCAGTAGGAGGAGAAGAGTAATAAAACTGTAGGAGGACTGGTGCTGGGTAAAAGACACTTCGTCCTTTTACAGTTAAGGGGGTAAAAGAAGAGAGTGGTCTTGATATTTCTGGTTGTTTGAGAGGAAGTTAACAAGATTGTAAGAGTGTGTAAGGTAATCTGTGATGACCACAGTTTGTTTTTTCTAATGTAGAAGGTAAGTTTACTGGCCTTCCATCTATGCTTCTATTGTCTTAATCAGTCAAAATACTAGAAATGAGGACTTACCATGTATTAGGCTCTGTTAGAAATACAGTTGTTGCATGGTAAGTTGTGGACCCTCAAAGACCTTTTCACTGTAGATCGGTGATAAGCTGTGTACACGTAAAAAGTGTTTTCACATAGAAGGTGGATCAGATCAGGTAGGCAGTAAATACTAGTGGAATTTGAAGAAAATGAGTGTTGGAATTGCTTCTTGAAGGCAGAGGACTATCATTGGGTATTTGAAGAACTGCTAGGCATCAGTTAAGCAGAAAGGAAGGTGAGCTTGGGACAAGCAGCAGAGATCGACATGAGAGGAAGATAAGGCATTTGCTGAGTAGGATGTTTAAAAAATAAACTGAAAGTCATGACGAGGGTGTGAAACTGCAGTATTTTATGCAAACATCATGTTTGCATGATGACAAAATAATATGGGGATAGTTAAATGAACATCCAGAAGGAAATAGCCATGGATCCAATCTAAGCAGAAAAGGATGCTTAGAAATGGCATTATCTGAACATTCTGATCCATCCACACTGAGTCACTTAAAGGAAATGACCAGTCCTTGGCTAATGCTGACAACAAAGGATGCGTAGTGCTAGGTTTAGGGTGCTTTCCTCAGTGTCAGGAAGTCTGGGATTGCATGGTCGTGCACAGCACTGTATTCTTGGCTCTCAATGAATCCAAGCATCGTGACTGAGGAAATCCCAGTTTGGAACTGGGCTCTGAACCACTGTGGAAATCCATTTCCATGTTCACAGGCCTGTGTGTGTGCCTACAACTCCTCTTCATGTGCCACCACAACGTAGCTATAGACACAAGGGGATGGCGTGGGGATGGCTGTAGTAGCAAAATGCTCCTGAAGAGTCAGAGCTCTGAGTCTAATTAAGTTTCTTGCTTGTTGATTTGTTATTTTTTATTGCTTCCAAAAGGAGTATCAAGGAGTATCAAGTTACTGCTTCTGCTTTTAAAGCCAAGGTTAGAAATAAGCAGAAGATAAATTCCCATCTGAGCAACAGCTCCTCTCCATCTCTGTACTGAGCAGAAGGTTGAACATAAAGCTATAGCGAGAGCTCTGGGTGGCTGAGCCAAAGTCAGAGATTTAGAGTTGGGCAGGTGCACAGGAAGCACAGAAACTCTCTTTCTCTGTAGATCTCTGGGTTCTGAGACAGATGTTTGGGATGAGGGTGAACAAATGAGTGGAAGAGAAAACTCAGCACCAGCAACAATGATTAGTACAGTCTTGGTGATATATCTGGAGAGAGAAGACAGGCATTCTCTTGTTTTTCATTATATGAGTTTGTTTATTGGGTGCAAAATAAATGTGTACTATCAAGGAAAAGCTGCCTGTACTGAGTGTTTCTTTTTAAAGAAACATTTTTTTGTGTGTGTGTGTGACATTTATTGACACTTATTTCCAACGCAGAATGCCTGAATTGTAATTCCAGTCATAAGCACATCAGGGCACATGCCTCCTTGTGTACATGTGGAGAGAGGTTACTCTGAAAAGAAATGCAGTTGTTTATTTTGATAGCTGCAAACACACAAGAGGAAGTGGGCACAGCCTTGGTTGCAGGTGTTTCTTTTAGTATACAGAGTGGCAGTGGCCGGATGGTGGAAAACCTGTAGATTTCCTCTCCAAATAGAAGCTGGGAAATCATCCAACACGTCCCACTTTCCTGAAAGGAAGCAAGATGTAGGGACAGGAAGGCTGTGTCAATAAGGCATTACAGCAAGGCATTTTGCGATTGTTTTTGCATCATAAATATTCTGCAGCCAAGCTTATGATATTTTGATGTTGAACAAATGCAATTTGCTGACATTCTTTAATGAAGTTGAAAAGAATTGAGTTTGTGGTCTTTTCCCGTGAAGTCCTCAGTAAAACACATGGAAAGGAAAAGGGAACCACCCTTGTCAAACCCTGAGTGCTAATTAGAACATAGAAGACCATGTTTCCGCATCGTAATCTATCCATAAATAGGACGACGTGCCTCTCTCAGTAAGGGTTTCCTGCTTGAGTGAGCTGTCTTGGGTTCTGGGATGTTACTGAACTTGTCTTGAGAAATAACCCATTTCACAACTGTGCAGTTGACCCTCACCATTCTTCCTCAGTACTTCCAAGAGACTCCAAGGTAGCCTGCCTTTCTGCATGCCATAAAGAATCTCTTTATTCTGACACTGTCTCATTGTTTTGATGATGATCCAGTCAATTTGTAACTCCATTTTCTGTGATTGTAACAGTTCTCAAACATTCCTCCTGTTGTTTCTCTCTAGCTGCAGCTGCTTTGAGCAACAGCAGTCTACATGAAACAAGGAGAACCGTTCTATCTCCTTTGCTTCTGCTACTTTATTCCATGCCCAAGTCTAGGAAGGAAGTTAGGTTAAGGTTAAAGAAAGCTCTTTTTTCCTCATAGCCTTACCAGTATTTGGTATTATTTGATTTCTTTTTTTAAATTGAATTCTTTATTGGTACAATTTATATACATCTCAAAATCACATATAACATTGGGAAATTTGTACCAGTATATGCCACAAGTTAATTCTCATTTTTACCCAATTATTTGATTTCTTGATGGTACCCATTCTTTCTGGGGGTAAATCTCCCAGAAGTATATAAAGACAGGGTATTACAGAGACACATGCATACCCATGCTTATAGCAGTTTAATTCATAATAGCTAAATCTTGTAAGCAACCTGTATGTTCATCAGCATATGAATGGATAGACAAAAATGTAGTATTTACATTCAGTGGAGCAGTACTGTGCCATAAAGAAAGGTAAATTTGAGGCATTTTTAGGAAAGTAGATGTCTGTTGAGAGCATAAAAATAAGTGCAATAAACCAGACACAAGGGCTTAAATATCATATAGTGTATTTTATATGAGAAGACCAGTTTGTAAATAAAGAGCAAAATAAAAGATAATAGGAAGTAGAGAGATCTTTTGCAAATGGCAAGGAAGTAATGAAAGAAACAGGGGAGTGAGAGAAAAGAAAGGGGGTGGAAAAATAACTAAAATGTGTCATATACATAGACCAACTCTGCACAAGGACTCTAAACACTGCATACTGCAAATATGTACTAATTTTAAAAAAGTTCTTGCTGGAGACTGGAACCTATAGTGACAATACCTGAATGATTCTGACAAAATTACTGAGTCAAAGTAGTTAGGTCTATGTAGCAGGTTAATTTGCCATTTCAAGGGTCCCAGATTTATTTGTCACACTACATTAGAGAGGAAAGTTGTGTCTTAGTGGAGTTACCAGAAGATAGCTTGATGGGGTGGGAGTGGTCCACTGGGTTAGGTAAGATGTTAACATACCAAGTGAAGGATGGGATGACTGGTGAAACAATTTTGGAGAAAGTTATCTTCTTTAATGAGTCTAGAACTTGTAGTATGGCTATGTATCTTATTTTCTGCCAGTCCTTGACTTTCTCATTTTTTTACACCTGAATCATGGGCTAGGTACTATTCTAAATGAAGAAGATGCAGGATAAAGTCGTATCAAACCCAAACTGTTTACTAAAATAGAGCTTGGATTCTTAATAACATGCCTTTCTAGATCACATGTTTCTTTGTTTATTTCTGCTGTCTCGCAGAGTTATGAGTAGTTCTTAGGTAAATCCACTTATAAGATTGAAATGTTAATTTTGGCTCACAGTTTCTGAAGCTTTAGTCTGTAGTCACTTAGTACTGCTGCTTTTAACCTGTGGCCAAGCTGAGCATTATGAGAAATGTTGACAAAGATACTAACCTCAAGGTCACTGAGAATAGCAAGAAAGAGAAAGAAGAGAGGCTGAGGTTTCTATGTCCCTTTTAAGGCAATGGCCTGCAGAGACTATTGACTTCCCACTAAGCTACTTCCTAAGGGTTCTAACAATCCCAATAACAGCACAGAATGGGGACCAAGACTTATACAGGGGTCTTTTAGGTACACTCAAACCATGGAACATACATAGGTACTAATCAGATGTGTTCCACTGTGCACTTGAGTGATAGTCTAACACAGCAAATATTATATGTGAGTAAAAGCCATGCTTTCTGAGCTCCCTTTATTTGGATATTTTATCTTTTCTTCCTGACTTAAATTTCCTGTAAGAGAATGCTGTTTACTTTTATAAAAACAGCAAAAACTATAGAAACCAATGCCTTTCCTGATACATTTTTATTTTATTTGTGTATGTACGTATGTATTTTTGTTTTATTGGGATCTGAACAATGAAATGCCAAGAAATTGACATGTGATATTTTTTCAGCCTGTTTTGTAAAAATTTGCCTCTCATAAGTCATGTGTTGCTAGCTGGATATTGGTGTGTTCCTTGGTATGCAATAGTCTGACTGTGCAAGGCTCTGGGCTGTAGGAGGTGTTTGTTACTGAAGCTAGCATTAATTGTAACAAATGATACACTTTTTCTACCTTGCTTTTTTCTATGTAGTTCTGCAAAAACCTGAAAAGTTTAGTGTGGATGGTTGGAATATTATTCTAGTTTTTCTTCTCTATATTCTATTCTTTCTTTCAAACTACACTATCTAGGCAAAGAAGGACTTAGTTTTTGTTTTGCTTTGTTAATTTTTAATTTCAGTGATGGTTTATTGTAGAATTAAAAACTGTCTTCACACAGGACCCAGACAGTTCCTTAGCTTATCTGATCATTTTATCACTTCAGTTCTTCGTCCAACATTTGTTAGAGAAATAAAACGTGAGGATATCAAACTCTGCTCCATATATTCTGTTCAATTTTTATGAACAAGATTGATGGAAAGAGCAATGATTTGAATTTTAATTATTGGCTACTCTCACTAATTGGGTGTAATTCCTGAGAATCCTCTAGTTCTATAGTTGGCTCAAGGTGACAGCTTGGGATTGCTACCAACCCCCAACACCCTGTACTTTTTCTACCCTCCATTCAAATACATATAGCACTACTAAGGAGACACCTGTTCTGACAAAATCAAGAATAACTGAGTCTTCGGAAGCATAAAATTCTATGGATTAAGAGAAAAATAAAGCCTTTTCTCTTAAGGAGCTTAAAATTTGGGACCATGTCAGTGGAGAATTTTATTAGGGATTATGATGAAAATATGAATGTCTTTTAAGAGACACGGCATGCCTACTTCTGTCTAGAGCCCATATGAAAGCCAGGCTTTGGGCAGAACTTGACATTTCAGTTAGGTTCCAGTAAAAGAAGGCTTGGTCAAGTGAAGAGGAAGATGAAGTGGCTGTGTGATGCCATAAATTCAGAGGAACAAGTTCAAAATGAGCAGGTCCCCTTGCTGATAACACTTTTAGAGGCAAAATCAATGCTGTGTGGTCATAGGAATTAGAGCTTTTTTTTTTCAAATGGATATAAATTTTTCCAAATGAGTTTCTTTGGTTTATTCAGAGTTTGAATACTGGGGAAAATACATCTGAGTGATAACATTTTTAGAGAATGATGAGGGGCATACAGTTGGAACACTGGAGGTTTTGCACCTGAAAAATGTGGGTAGATCTAGATAGAGAAGACTGGGCAGCAGGGTAAGAGATACCAGTTTTATCTGGGGAGCAGGTCTTTATATAGCAGAGCTGTCACGGTAAACATATGGTGTGGTTTATAGTCATTTCATGGTTGACACCATTTTATCATTTAAACAGTGTGTGTGTAAGGCTTTCCATAGTCCCTTTGAAGCTTTCTTAGCTATGATTTCATGTTTGGTGAGTCAGATGGAGCAAGCAGGATCAGGAAGTGTTGAACAATAGGACTGGGAATAACCGTTCTCACAGGTTGAAAGCAGCTGGTAAGGTCACAGGGTGGGGCATCCCTCATCCTCTGCACTGGCCTGGCAGAGCCCTACTCAGCTCCACCCTGTTCTTGTATTCGAGTGGCAGTGCCTGAAGATGTCAGGCACAGGGATAGCTACCCCTTAATACCAGCTTCTGAGTTTGCATCTACTTAATGGCCACATGCATGTGGGAGGTTCACCTTGTGTTTATGACTGACCACAACACTGACAGAGCTCAAAACCCTCCTAAGGATAAGAACTGCGATGCAATTTTTACAATCAGGACTCCGACTAAAACATGTTGTATTTTCCCATTCCCCTATCTACTCTACCCCCTCCCACACACACACACACACCACCTATATAGATAAGCTTTGTTTGAGAATTAAGTCGTGTCACATACTGGTCCAAATTCTCAATGTTGAGTATTATCATGATGTGTATATAAAATGTACCTATTTCACAATAAAAAATGTTATGTATGTGTGTGTGTAACTTTTAGAGGAATATCAAATATATTCCCATCAAATAATACACTATTATTTAAATTATGGAAATTTGTTGTAATAAGTAAGAATAGTAGAGATGAAAGGAAGCTAGAACTTCATTTAACTCCTTATGTTTGTCGTGGTGAAACTGAGGTTCAGATATATTTCATTCAGCATTTACACTTGATCTTAGCCAAAAGGCCGAGAAGCGATTCATTCAGCATTTAAACTCTTAATGAAATAAAGGAAACTCACTTGGCATAATTTATTTTATCTGTAAAAATAACTCTGCTTCTTATAATCATACAGCATTGATTTTGCCTCTGAAAGTGTTATCAGTAAGGACTCTTGAGTTCACTGAAATCTTCTTCATTTAAATTTTCCCACCAGCCTGTCTGTACATGAAGGTGAGACATTTTGCTCTCCTAAGTGGTCGTGCTATATGATTCTTGTCAAATGATATTTAGCTCTCCCTGCTTCTACTCTGGCATACTTTTAATATTTATGTTAGATAAACAAGAGATTTCCTTAGAGCGTATCTTTGAAAGAAGAAACAAACCATGCCTACAATATCATCAAATACTATTTTGAAAACATTCCTTTAATGTTTTCTGGACTGTAACACCTAACGGATTATTCGGGTGGAAGCACTGTCTCTGTTGATTATTTTGAGATTTGTTTTGCCTTTGTGATAGCTGGTGGTTTCTTGCATTTATGCAAAGCATTTTGAGAATCAGAAAAAAAAGAGGTTGTTGCATGCTGAATGTTTAAATCCTTTGATGCTGAGTCTGGAATGGAAACGGTTCCCTTAAAATTGGCTCTGTCAGAAGTCTAAAACCTAAGTCAGAAAATCTCTAATAATGAAGTATGTACAATATTTAGGTACCATGCCAAATGATATCACTTGAAAAATTATAGTAAATAAAACACAAAATCCATGTAATTTATTGTTTTCTGCAATACAAACAAAAAAGACACACTTGAACTGTGGCTAGTTGAGAGAAGCTATAAGACAGACTACAGATAGGGAAGAGGACATGGAAAAGTGCATGATTCACTAGACCTAAAGGAGGAATCTAGGGAGAGAGCTAAACTATCAATCCTATTCTCACTATTTCTCCTGGGCTACTTACTGCTGAGTGCTATTTATAACAGGTTCAGCTGGAGGCTGTGATCCATCTTCAAGGATAAGATCAGGATGGCTCAGGAAATGGCTGTGAAATTGTTTACTTTCTCATGACCTTTCCTCCCCAGTCACCCAGCAGGTGCTGTCAGAAGAGCCCACCCAGAGGGGAAACTTCCAAACAACAGTAGTTGAAGATGATTTTCTCAGTTGATAATCATGGATCAGAAAACCAGGGAAGAATTCAGAACAAACACCTTCACATCCAGGAAACAGTGTACGTCATTTGCTGGTCACAGCTTTTGTCCCATCCTCACACAAGGATTTGTAGTTAAATTTGCCAGTTTCCCATATTCTCAGGGCTCACCTGTGGCAACTCAAATAGATTATAAAGAAAAAAAACAAAAAACAGTAGCCCAAATACATGTCAGACTCAACTTTGTAATTTCACATTTATAGAAATAATTGAGAGAGTAGATTTCCCCTGGTAGAAGGGCAGAATAAAAAGCAAAGTTTTTGTTTTAAGGTCAAATTTAAGGCCATTGTTGGGTGCATTTGTGATGGTTGGGATAGGGGAAAAATGACTTTCTGTTCATGAAACTCACTTTTGTAACTTTATTCCTTTGAATAAAATAGATTCAAATTAAAAAAATATCTATGTGCAGCAAAAAAAAAAAAAAAGATTCAAACTGTTTTCCTTCAGATTAATGCTCCCGCAACCCTTTGAGTCATGTCTATTAATCAAGTCACTTTTCTTCGGAAATAAAACAAAGCTTGTTGTAAGCAAATGCTTGCAAAATAGCATAATATAATCAAGTCCCACCTATAGTTTCAAGAACGTTCTGAATTCTACTTAGGGCAGGGGCCCCAAATTTTGTTTTTGATGGAAATTGCTTATCATAACATCAGCTATCATTGATGAAGTTCATAGTTTGTACTAGGCACAATGGTAAATTATCATTTAAAATTCACATAAATTATCATTTAAAATTTAAATTTACATTATCATTAAAGTTTCATAACAAACCAATAAAGAAGGAAAAATTATTCCCACTCTATATCAGTGAGAAGAAAAGCCAAGAGGAGTTATATAATGTGCTCAACATCATATAAATACTAAAGGACCTGACATGGTGTGTGAGGCAGGGTGGAGTGCTGGTGATTTCAAACTCAGGCACATTACCAGACTTTCACCCTCTTGGAAGGCAGTAATCCTTGGGAGATTGTAAACCTCTAAGCTGTGACCAGTGTGAGTGTATTTCAAATCCTTTTCTGAAGTTTATAAAAAGCAAGAAGAATCCCTAGGTTATCAAGAAAGTAAGGAGGATATAATAGAGAGGGCAAAGAAGGCCTGGGTTTCAGAGTGAGTATGGCAATTAGAGAGAGCACACTTGAAGGATGATTCTCAAAGGTAAGCTACCAGCTGCGTATTTTTTCCCTGGGTTTGTAGTGTATGCCTTTCTGAATCCATGTTTTGGCTTACCAGGTATCTAGACAAGTCAGATAAAATTAAGTTTCTGTGACATATTTAAAGTTTTTCTGCTTTTCTTATCCTAGTAATCAGCAATCCTATGTAGTTTTTAAAAAGCTGATTTGCAGGGTATATAGGTGGTAAGAGAAGACTCAAAGGCATTGTGGTGATGTGGGTGAGGGCTGCTTTGACAAATCCATATTGAAGGGTATTTGCTCTCAGAATTCTATCCAAATGTTGTAGTCATAAAACTGGTACAGAATTTGATATGTCTTTTAGATGGCACAGAAATAGACACCTAAAGCAATTTGTGATATATCTTATTTCTGTCTTTAGTTTATAACTATGGTAAACACTACATTTACCAAATTTTCTTTTATTTCTTTTACTTTTTATTGATTTTATTGGGACATTTTATGTATTCTACACATTATGATCATATTTAACATTGAAGATTTGTACCACTATATGACACATCTTTTTTTTTTAAATTGAATTCTTTATTGGTACAATTTATATACATCTCAAAATCACATATAACATTGGGAAATTTGTACCAGTATATGCCACAAGTTAATTCTCATTTTTACCCATATCCCTACCCACTCCCCCCTCCTCCCCCCTTTATACATGCTCTTTTACTTTCTTTCTGTATCATATTTATTCCTTCCCCTCATCATATTCCCACACCAAGTTTCCTATAGAAATAGTCCACTCTATAAAAGCTGTCCTACTTTCTAGAACTCATTTGCATCTACAGGTGTTCATGCCAAAGAGAAGATCCAGAAATTGTCTATCTGTGCT
>PVIC010051130.1:0-12578 GCA_004025085.1 Thryonomys swinderianus
GAGCCTTTATCACACGCACCTCTGGTGGACACTGGCCACGTAAACCATCGCAGCGGGGCACTAAGAGAACTTCTCTGCTCTCAACAAGCTGCCAGTCTCTTCTTGTCCGTCACTTGGCGAGGATGTCCTTGGAGCTGAGACATCCAGGAGCTCTCGCAACTGGAAAGCCTGCTTTTCTAGGAGGAGCAGGTCGTGCGGTCAGAGGCGTGGGAGGCAAGCCTGGGCCCGGGCCAGGCTGGGAGGAGAGACCCTGTCCCTGCTGGAGGGGACAATCCCAGACTTTGAGCTCTTGGCGTGTGGCTGGAAGTAGCCTGGCCACAGCCAGTTCCCCAAGTCTTAGGCATTTCACACTGCTCTGCGGAAGTGGCCTCCTGGTGCCCTTGAGCCTTGCCCTCCATGGAACCTTGTGCTTACTGAAACGCATGTAGTCGCTAGAGTCAGGATCTCACTTTTTGTCAGTGGTTCTAGGAATGAGCCTAGGACACTCCACCCTGAACTACTCACCTAGCTGCTCACTCTTCATGTCCATCCATCTAGCCAGCCAGCCAGCCATTTCTGTGGTGCTGGGCTCAAAAACAGGTGCTCTACCACTCAGACACATCCCCAGATCTTTTTACTTATTTTAACATTTTGAGACAGGCTGTCTCGCTAATTTGCCCAGATAGGACTCAAACTTGCAGTCCTCCTGCCTCACATTCTCTAAATGCTCAGATTTAGGCCACGTGTCCATCACCAGGCCTGACTTCCCAGGTTACCTTGCCCAGTCTGGCCTCAAAATGTGATCCTCCTGCCTCAGCCTCCCAAAGAGCTGGCATGACAAGTATGCCCACCTCTCACTCTCTGATGAGAATCACATCCTCTTAGCCCATGGAACCAGTTGGCTCTGCTTAGCCAATTCCAGGTTTGCATTTTCATGAGGCACTCCAGCCTCGAGCAATCACTGTGCTCTTGTCCACAGTACTCTGGCTTTAGAACAGGAAACAACAGTAGATGCTTGTTTCCTGAGCTTTACATCGCCTTCTCAAACTGCCTTAGACAGGCAACCTTGACAGACGGAGATTTATTAAGTAAGGAATTGGGGGTGCTCCAAGTCTAGAAGGCCGAGTGCAGGCTCTGGTCTTTGGATGCGCTAACTCACTGCTGTGCCTAGGGTAGGAGGATAGGAGTCCCTGCAGGGGCAGAGTTGCCAAGCAGGAACTGACATGGTGGGGGCTGGGACTGGGCTCCAGCTTTTTGTAACAACTTCCTCTCAAATCCTCCGCAGGGGTCACAGGAGAACTGCCTTAGTCCCTTCCAAAAGGCAGCTTTCCACAGATCAAAGAAGGCACTGCTCAGGTGGGAACCCTTCTGCTGCTTCGAGGACCTGAACCCAAACTGATTTCCTATAGCCTCTGGGGCACAATCTTTTTTTTTTTTTTTTTTTTTTTTTTTTGAGACAGAGTCCCTTTGAGACCAGTAACAATTAAAGAAAAAGGAACTGGATGTGTTGAGTGTAGACGTCAGGAGATCTCTAAACATGAAACGGACTCCAGATTCTCAGATCCAAAAGGAAAAGGATTTTGAAGTACCCTGAGGGTTTTCATTGGTAATGACCTAAGCCTCAGGCTCCATAACCCACACAAGCCGTATACTATGTGACCTTTCTGATTACAACAAGAGGTCCTGGTGGCCAAGATCAAGGTGGCCCAGGGGCAGCTGTGCCCGGCCCCTCAGAAGTGTGACCTCGCAGGAGCCAGTGTGAGGTCACAGCAGGAACTGACATGGTGGGGACTGGGGCTGGGCTGCAGCCCCTCCAGGCTGCATCGCACAGGGCCTGGGACTCACCGTGCGGTGTAGTGCACAGGCTCCTTTCGCAGTCCTGGCAAGGGATGAAAACACCCAGCTCCATAGATGGGGGCAGCACCAGAGGGACCCCTTACCCATGAGGCAGCACAGGAAACTCAGTTTCTCATTCTTCTCCTCTGTGGTGTCTCTGGCCAAGGTGGTGCCAAGAGGCTTCTGATCTGAGGAAAACAGTGTGGTACTGTCTCTCCAACTCTCTTCTCCAGATTATGTACAGATTGGCATTTTTTCTACTGCAGTACTTGATAACATTCAGAGGAGACTGTCTGGAATTGAGGTTTACTTTGCAGAACATGTTATCGTTTTATTTTTCAATGGATCCTTAGTTTATATGTGGCAGAGTGCATAAATATAGAGCCATATAAAATATGGCTCCTTAGAAATATAAACAAGCCTATTGCCTTACCAAGCCGTTCTAGTAATATTATTCTACAGGTGAAGATAATAGGGGAGGATATTTACACTCCTCGGGGTGTCACATGGTGAACCCATGGCTGTACAGCACTGTACTCACAAGATCTCCCTCAAGTCTGCTTGTGCCTAGGCTGCCTTCCCTACTTGTATTGTGTTTATAAGAAAATATCTAGGGCCGGAGGGTTAGCTCAGTGGCTCCGGCACCTGCCTCGCAAGTGCAAGGACCTGAGTTCAATCCCCGGTTACCACATACAATGCTAGGCGTGGAGACACGCCCACCAACAATCAACACCGCATACCACAATGCTGGACGTGGTGGCTCACGCCTGTAATCCCAGCACTCGGGAGGCAGAGACAGGAGGATTGCTGAGTTCGCGGCGGCTTGCCTGGGCACCATAGTGAGCTCAGGGCCAGCCCGAACTACAAAGCGAGACCCTGTCTCCAAAAAGCAAAAAAAAAAAGAAAAGAAAATATCTAAGAAATAAAGCTAGCAATAGATACTAGATATGTTTGGTTTGAGGCAAAAATCTCCATGCTAGCCGGGCTTGGTGGCTCACGCCTGTAATCCCAGCACTCAGGAGGCAGAGACAGGAGGACTGCTGAGTTCGAGGCTTGCCTGGGCTACATAGTGAGCTCAGAGCCAGGCTGAACTACAAAGCAAGACCCTGTCTCAAAAAAAAAAAAAAAATCTCCATGCTAATACAGAGCATGTTTTGTATATGAATCCTTAACCTGTGCAATTCATAACAAGATATGACTATTCTTTCACCCTTTTATTAGTGTTAATGTATGTTTGGAATACATAAGAACAATGCTTGTTTTGGGGGGAGGAAGGAAGAGATGCAGACTAGAGGAAGCCTGCATGCATAGTTCTCCATAGCTAATTTCTAAGGTGAGTACAAGTGGGAGGTGGCTCCTGGCTTCCGAAATTCAGTTTTATATCTGCACGCCGTTCCTTGGGTATCTCCAGGGCCACTGGTTACTGCCCACATTTGTGTGAGAGCAAGAATCTGTAATACAGACACAATTGTGGGGACTCTGGGGAAACCCAGACATAGGTGAAAAACAGCTGGCTGGGGAGGAGGTGCTAGAACCAGAAGGCTCTACTGTGGCCAGGAAGTGATGCCTCTGTCTCCAAACGAGAGGGCAGGGAGGGCTGAGATCTCCAGAGGCTCCAAATACGGACTGCACGGAGATGTCAGACCTCAACGTGGGGTGGGTGGCAGAATGGCGGGCAGGCTGGCAGTGTCCCGGACTGAGGCTGCCTGACACTTGGGTGGATGAGAAGGGACTGGGCACAGGGGAAGAATGTCCCACTGGAGCCAGCAGGGGCCCCAAGAGGGGACAGCAAGGGAAAGTGGTGTCCACGGGGGTGACAGGGAAGTCTGACCCCGGCTAGGGAGCCAAGACGGTGGATGTGCTGGATGAGAGCCCGGCTCTGTGGCAGGGGCTGCGGTCTGCGCGGTGGGGAAGTGGAAAGATCCAAGGTGTGAAGGAAGGGGCTCCCCGAGGAGGGTATGGGAGACAGGAAGGCGCACACTTCGGTATGAGAAATCTGTCGTGGAGCCTGTGGGGCTGCTGGGAAGACAGACACTGTTGCTCTGCCTGAGGCCCTGAG
The DNA here is from genome assembly GCA_004025085.1 of Thryonomys swinderianus. Taxonomy (NCBI): domain Eukaryota; kingdom Metazoa; phylum Chordata; class Mammalia; order Rodentia; family Thryonomyidae; genus Thryonomys; species Thryonomys swinderianus. The sequence goes on from PVIC010051130.1 coordinate 3,875, forward strand.
GCCCTGGGATCCTTTCTCGCGGTCCACTCTGGGCTCCGATTCGGGGCTGGGGGGCAGCGACTGGCTGCCCCAGCTGAAGGAGCCGCAGGCAGGAGTCGGTTTCCTGATGCTCCCCTTGGCTGGAGCAAGGGATGGAGCAGGAGTGCGAAGAGGGGCCCAGCAGGGGCTGGGGGTGGGGGCAGGCCTTCTCCCTCCTCCCGGACACAGGATGCACAAAGTGGTCGGTCTCGTAGATCCCAGCGGGGATCTTGGAGCCAGGCAGCCCTGCTCCCGCCTGAGCTTCAAACTCTGCTGTGCACTGCAGGTGCAGCAGGGGGAGGTGCAGTCCCTGGGCAGGCAGAGGGGAGGGCAGAGAAGTTCATTCGCTTAGAGGCAGATATCCTGAAGAAACTCCATCACTAACATTACAGAACTACTGGAAGTAATACAAACGGACAAATCTGTGTATCTCGTGTTTGAATATCTGGACGGCGAGACTTGTGGCATAAAATCTGTACCTCATGGGGCCACAGGCTGGAGGAGGAGGAGGAGGCCCGAGGTATTTTTCAACGACTGCCCAGCGCAGTACTATACTGCCACAGCGGGAGATCGTGCATGTGGATCTGAAGCCAGAAAACACTATGCTTAATGGAGAAGGTTTTGTAATCGATGTCAGTGTGGGGCTCCGGTTCCACCCTCCGTGGTAAGCTACGCTATGAGGACAGTTCCAGTGCTCACACCTCCCCTCTCGCGATGCCTGAGGACTCCTGAAGGGCCTCCTCAGGACCTGGCCTGACTCTGCCAGGCGCCCCACACAGCAGAGGGTGCTACAACACCCGTGGCTGACAGTCGTGCCGCCCCCCACCCGTGCCTCCCAAAAGCTCCTTGAGCAGGCGGAAAGAAGCATTTACCGCCATATGGAGAAGATGGGTTTTGTGCAACAGTACACGAAGAAGTCTGTGAGAGAGAAAAGGCCCAATTCTGTGAGAGCCACGTACCTGCTTCTGCTGGGGCAAGTGCTAAGGGGGCTGCCTCTGCCCAGCAACGTGGAACAAGACCAGGAGGCAGAGGATGTCGCCTACACCAAGTCCTCTGGGGTGAATCCCCCAGGACCGCAGGGCAGTAGAGGTCCCCAGTAACCAAGGCCCACGAGCAGGATCCTCAATGCCAGTCATTCCCGGGCACCCAGCCTTGTAGTACCCCGCCAGGCCAGGCAACCCATCTTTGAGAGACGCAGCCACCAGGACCAATCCTGCTGCGCCTCACAGGCCTGCCCCGGAGGTCTCCGCTCCAGCCCCAGCCCCGCATCCCAGCACACCAGCACTGAGATAGGATCCTGGAAAAACATCATAAACTGCCTAGGAGACCTGTGCCACTGCCTGCCCTGCCGGGAGCGCCATAGAAACAAGGTAGCCGCCATGTAAGAACAGCCAGGAAAGACACAGACAACACTGGAGAAGCAGGATGTCCAGGCGCTTCCTGGGAGGGGCTGTCGTCCTGGCGGAACTGCAGGGTGGGATGGAGGAGCTGTGGTCGGAGGGGAGAGTCTCTGACAGACCGAAGACTTTCTGTGGGGGCAGACCCTGAGCCGAGCTCTCTGGACCACTGGTGGGCGTGCTCACCTGGCCTTTCCACGCTCGTCTCGGAGCCATCTGACCACCACACGTCTGCCCTCCTCTCTAATTCAAGATAACACAGGTCTAAAGTGGATCCTTCTCCTCTCAGGTGATGGACAGGGACTGAAACAGTGCTGTAATTCTCTGAGGGTAGATCTCTTATGGCTTAGATCGACCATTTCCTCAAATTCTCACGCGTGTGGGAGCTGCTGGGAGCATAGCGGGCTATCCTGAAATGTGGGTCCTTCCACTGAGGGCTGCATAGCTGAGGAGCTGTTAGGAGCTGCGACCCGGCTGGAGGCGGTCACTGGCGGTGTGACCCGGACAGTCATAGAGGAGCAGTTCCATCAGAGAAAAGGGCCCTTGATGGCCCTGGTGGTGAACAGCGGCACCGAGGCCCTGTCATCCTTCCCACCCAGGCCTGGGGGCTGTGAAGAAACAGCACAAGCTCCAAGCCAGAAGAACCGGACTCACGCACAAACTCCTGCTTCCAGAGAAAGATGCCCGGTTCCCACAGCTTTTCCTGAGGAGAGACCTATCATCAGCCCACCTGGGCTGCCCCATGCTCCTCAGGAGACGGAGGATTCCAGTTGGTGTGCAAAGTGGTAGATGAAACAGCTGGCCCAGCAGTCACCCTGAGGAACTTGGGAAGAACAAACCAGGCAGTCTTGAAGGTATCTGCCAACACATGACACCAATCCCTGGCAATCTACAATCAGAGATTTTCAGAAAGGAAAGAAACTGGGATTTCAGGACAGGATGCCCATGGGTTGAAAAGGACAGGGTCCTCGCTGTTTGGCTCCTTCAGGGAGAGGAGTGACCATGCTGTTGGGTTAGTAAAGTGGACACATGAAGACAGAGCCAAGCGGGGTCTGAAGGTCGTCAGATAGGGCTCTAGGGTAGAAGGCACAGGCTGCAGCTAGGAGTGGGTCCTCCCGGGGCAGATAAGACCATACGTGTTGTTCCTATAGGACTGACAGAGGGCTGACAGAGGCTGTGAACAGGAGGGGGTACACTCGGAGCAGGTGCAGCTGCTGGATGTCCTGACCTGTACTGGTCCAGCTGCTCAGGCCGTGCCTCAGATGAGGTCAATATACATGAAGGTATCCTAGCTTCATCCACTGAACCACCTTCCCAGCAGACTAACTGACCCTCATTAACAAGCATTAATGGTCCATTTAGGGCTTGTCCAAGTTAATTCATTATGGTGGTATCATGTGACCAGTTGGATCAGACAGGTCTAGGTCTGAGCCACTTGGGGGTCAAGAACATTGGTTCCTAAACTGGTCCCTCGCTTAAGTTTGAAATAGCCATTGCCATAGTAAAGGCACCTGCACCGGGGCCCTCTGTATTAGAATCACAATATACTGTCCCTTTGACCACTGGCCTTCTGTATTCATTATTACAGGAAATTCCTTGATCCCTGAGGCCGTTTCTTGTAAATTTTCTCTTCCCAGTTCCTAAAGAGCTTAAAGAGAAGTCACCAGAAAGCTTTTGAGTCTCATTGTTCCGCATTTGCAAGAGAGACCAGAGAGAATGGCTATCCTCTTTACATCTCTTGCTCTCACCCTTTAACTTTGTCTGTTAGTGATAGTAAGAGATTACTCCACCCTGCTGGCCATGCATGAATGCATCATCCCAGGCAGCCTAATAGTCATGGTAGACAGATGGTTTTGAGTCAGTCCACCTTTAGGGCCTCCCAAGAGTTACAGGAAGAACTCCTAAGGACCTCTCTTACCCCAGCTTCTAGGAGACAGGGACAGCAGTGCCAAGTAGCTGTTACTTAGAGAAGTAGCAATCCTTTTCCTGGAACCTGGAGGAAGAGGCTGAAACTAAATCTATATTGATTCCCACCAGACTAAAACTTAAGGACCGAGTCCACCCCAGTGACTGACTGAGAAAACAGGCATTCGTGAGGTGACTTCCAGAATTTCCCCCTGCCTTGTAAGCATGGGGGAGGTGCCAGACCAAAGCCAAACAAACTCACTGTAATGGGACCAGGGCTTGAGAGATTCTCCCCTCACCTTAAAATCCTGACTGAAAGATACCTCCCTGGAAAACCCAGGGCATGATCTGCCCGAAGTTATGGCAGAAGCCTGAACACCAGAGAATGAGAGAACCCAGAATGTGGGTTAAGATCTTAACTTATTCCTGGCCCAGCAAATCTGTCAAGATATATCTGATCCAGAGGCAGGGCCTGTCACACCACAGGGGCTCATCTCTTGGTGGAGGGTTTATGCAAGGACTCTGGTGGAGGGGTCGCAAGTCACCCTGGAAAGGGGATTCCTGCAGAGCACCAAGAGAGTTGGCCTCTCTTTTCATGGAGTAGGGACTGTTGATAATGGGCAAGTAAAGGTTTCTCAGCTGGTTACCCTCTCAGGCTGCTGGGACCAAGTTTCCACCAGAAGACCTTTGGGCACTGACCAGAGAGAAGTCTCAGTCTCCTTTTATTCCCTCAGATTAGGAAAATCTAGTTAGTCAATATAATAACCTTTCATGAAAGGGGACTTAAGAGGCCAAATTCAGAATTCCAAGTACAGAAGTCCAGACAAATCCCATATCACTGTTAGAACAGTCTAAATCCAGGTAGGTTCTGCAGGGTATAAAAGGACAATATGTAAATGCTATTTGGTGGCTGCTTAGAGAGGATGACAAGGGATAATGCCATCATGTCCATGGACAGTGACAGGGGGAAATAGGGTCTGGGTGACTCTCAAGGAAGGGCTGAGGTGGGCACTCACTGGGTTGGTCCCAAACCTGTGGCTACGGTTGGGTCCCTCTGAGGCAGATAAGACTCTGCCCAGTATAGGATCAAGGAAGGATGTGAGCAGCACAGGACAAACTCAGAGCAGGTGCAGCCTATCTGCCCTCAACGAGGCTTGGTCCAGCTGCTCAGACAGTGGCTCCGATCAGTGGTCAGCAGACATGGGGACATGCCAGGTTCATCTGCTGAACAATCCAAAAGCACCTTCCCAGCAGGCCACTTTGCCCTCACTAATTGACACTAACGGCCATTGTAATGGATATAGTTTCTCCATTAGAGCCAAGCTAGTTCGTTTTCGCAGTGTCACATCAGTAGTTGGCTTGGAAAGGCCTGGATCCATGCCATTTAGGAGCCATGCTGCCCACTGATCTGAACCAGTTCCCTCCTGTCATGGAGGCTCCCGTAAACTAGCTAACATATAAATGTACTAGATGAGAGAGACCACAGTGGACTCTCCTGGACCTTCAACCAGCTCCCTTTCAGGAAATGGTGTAGTTTTGGGTCAGGACTGAAGCTGGGAGGCTGGTCAAGCTCCCTGATGTTCTCCTGGCTCACACACCTCCAAGAGCATCCACTGTCTCCCCACAGAAACCTCAAGCTGAGAAAATTTGTGAAATGGCATAAAAAATGTCTTTGTTTCAAGAGTCCAGAGTATGATGGAGAGAGGATGAGATCAGGAATCTCTCTCCCCAGGGGCCTGACCATGTTTTCTATCTCGAGTCCATCAGTCCTTCCTGTGAGAATCTGGGCTGATGAGGGGACCTGCACCCATGTGCAGGCTGGGAGGTAACCCTCCATCTTCCGTGTCTTGTTTCCACCCAAGTTTCCTGGATGTAGAAGGGAAGTGAGGCAGGATGAAAAGCACATGGGCGGGTGGGCATAACCTGTCAGTCACAGAGATCTGGGACATGTGCCCAAGCCTTCCACAAGCTATCCATCAGAGAATGCTGTCTTCATTTCTTCTGGTCCAAGTTCAGGCAGGTTTTAGATAGTATGCCCCTGACCTGATGGCTGAGTGGGGGGATATAAAAAATGATGGCCCTTAAATTTGGGCCACTGGGAGCCATTTCACCAACCTGCTGTGCACAGTGCTGTGTTTCTTGTCCTACTTTACTTGGCCCACACTCACTCTGCAGTGCCTTTCTTTTCAGTACACTTCCCTCCTCTTTCACTTCCTTTGAAGCTTTAGTGAATGTGAACTTTGCTACTTTGTCCCCTGGTGTTTTGTTCAGGACTAGAGCCTAGGAAGGAACCCTGAGATGAGCACAACAACCGGAATCCAGCTAACAGAACCACCTCACCCATCTGACTCCTTCCTCCAGAAAGAACTGAGCACATGTGTGCACTTAAGAGCATTAGACATGTTCCCCCGGGTCTTATCTATACTCAGATTAAGCTTCACAGACAGGAAAGCAAGGACAGACATGTAAAATCCCTTTCCTGCATTCACATGGCCTCTACACAGGATCCGAGCCCAGGCCACCAGGCACCAGTCCCTCGCTCTCAGGAACCATACTGTCTCCTCTCAATAGGCAGAGGCATCTGTCTAGTGGGGACACACATTCTTGGTGCCACTCACATTAGAGATGATCAAACACATGTGAAGGTGTGAAAGCAAGCCCATGCCACCACTCAGACACACTTCTCATGGCAAGATTGCCCTGAAAATCCCTAATCTCTACAACATACTTCCTTAGAGGTGTCTGAGCTACAGGAACTTTGTCTCCAGGTTCAAGGCTGTGCCTGAAAAAGTCCTGTTCCATCAGATTTCTCCTCCTATGAGTCAACATCCAAATGCCAAACTAAAACCTCTTGTGCACATTTCCCGGGAGGTGCTAACAAACACAGCCTTAGACTTTACTTTGACACTTGCTGTGACAAAGGTAGGAAAGGTCTGGACACCTGGGAAAGATCATTTTTATACACCAGAGCAAGAAAGCACAAATATAGCACACTCCAAATGCGGAGGCACAGTATTTCTTTTTTGGTTGCATTTAAATATGAAAAGAGCAAGTTTTGTATATTTTTTTCTCCCCTTTTGACTTGATTTCATAGCCCCTTCCTATCTCCTGTCCTCTGGCCTGCTAGTTACCCTTCTTTCCCAGTCCACCCAAACTTTGTTGCAAACTTCCCAGCTAGGGAATGTGGACAACATGTTACCTCTAAACATGCAATCACCATTTCTCATGGCTCAGGAAATATGAAAAGGGTAAATCGTGTGAACATTCAATTATTTCCCAAGTACCTACTTATCCCAGCCATCACATTCACTCAATGTGTGTAACTGGTTGTCATAAACCCCCCATGGAGTCCAAGAGAACTCTAGGTCCATGGCAAATACTCCCTACATAGGAAGGGATTTTTTTGGAGTTTCTCTTTAGTATGTCTTCCCGGGTTTTTATTTGCAGAACACTGCAGGCTGTGAAGGCAAAAAGCAATGGCATTATGCAGGAAAAAGGAAGCATGTGGTGAAGGAAGGCTGAGAAAGAGTGCCTGCGTACAGAGAGAAATTGATGCACGTAATGTCTGCTTCCCAGAGGCAGAGGACAACAGAAGCACCTCTCCTTAATCACAGTTCTGGAGTTAGAGGACAGAGGAAGCGTTCTGGAGACTGGAAAGCCTGTCCTTCGTGTGCTGCGGAAGAGAGAACCAGTCCCTCCCAAGCGACGTCAGCCTTGGGAGAGGAGTACAGAGATGCTGGGCTGAGAAGGTGCTGAGGCCAGCCAACAGATGTGTAAACCACGGGTGTCCAATAAACAAAAACCAAAAGGAAAGTTGACTATTTAAACCCAATCTTTAAAAGTAAATTATAAGGGCCGGAGGGTTAGCTCAGTGGTTCCGGCGCCTGCCTCGCATGCGCAAGGACCTGAGTTCGATCCCCGGTTACCACATATAATGCTGGGCGTGGTGGCTCACACCTGTAATCCCAGCACTCGGGAGGCAGAGACAGGAGGATTGCTGAGTTCAAAGCTTGCCTGGGCACCATAGTGAGCTCAGGGCCAGCCTGAGCTACAAAGTGAGACCCTGTCTCAAAAAAAAAAAAAAAAAAAAAAAAAAGAAACGAAAGTTTGAAAGCAGACTTATCCCACCATGGGAACAAGGGGGTGATAAAGGCACTTTTCAAATTAGTGAGAGAATCACTGTGGGAAAACATCCCTTTGCACAAATGTATAGTGGGATGGCTACCTTGCACCATTTGCGAAGATCAGTTTCAGCAGGATTAAGGGCCTACTGTGCTATTTGCCACAGCTGGTCAAAGGGATTTTAACAAAGGTCATGAGCACCTTAAAGCATGAAGTAGAATTTAAGCCATCTATTTATCTGTCTGTTTATGACACTGGTCTGTGCAGTTCAGGCTAGCCCTGAACTCACTGCGAGTCTCCTGCCTCGGCCTCCTGCGTGCTGGGGTTACAGCCACACACCACCATACCCAGCCTCTTTCTTTATTTAGATGAACTGGGAATTGAACCTAGAGCTTTGCGCATGCACTCCGCCACTGAGTTACGCCCTCCACCTAAAAGGCAAATGTTCTGATCTATGTTTTAGGGAGCGTTCCACAGCTGGTATCATAATGCTGACCCCTTAGAGTCACTTAATGAGCTGGCAGTTTCTGTTCTATCCTTGGCATAAGCCCGGCCACACCCTCTTCCCTCCAAGCATGGACCCGGATGAGCACCACTCATGAACCTACATAAACTCTCTCTGCGGGAATTCAGGCGGATTCTCCACAGAGATCTGTGTCCTTCGGAAGGCACAGGGGGTGGGGATCCCCTTGGAGGTGAGTGAGACCCACGGTACCCCAAAATACTTGCCCAAGCCAAGCCGGTTAGAACAGACAGCTTCCACTGAAACTTTCCAAACCCAATGGCTTCCACCGCATCTTCCACCATGAAAGTATCTGGGAAGGCGAGAGAAGAGATCAGTGCACCTGCCATGGGTCCCAGCATGGGGGTGTCGGAGTGGTCCCCAGCCACACTAATTGACTGCAGCCCATGCTGCTTCCAGAACGTATCCTAGAGAAATGCTCCAGCAAGTGCAGAGCAATACTTGGCTACTATGATATTATTTGCAGCCGGGGTAATCGTTTGATATCTGGATATCACCCCAAAGGCTCATGGGCTCCTGTGCGGGGCTCTTAGAGATGACTGGATCACAGGGGTGTGATATTCCTCTGAGGATTAGTCCTCTGATGAGTTTATGGCTAAATGCAACGTTAGGAAGAGGAACTTGGTGGAAGCGAGTGGGTCGCTAGGGGGCGTGGCCAGCAAGGCCTCCCTCCCTCCCCTCTTCGCTCTCTTTGCTTCCCTGGCGCCAGGACAGAGCATTCCACGCTCTTCCTTCCGCC